>CAUYRH010113561.1:0-33417 GCA_963574655.1 Perodicticus potto | reverse complement strand
GGTGGATAAATATTTAGAATTGAAATGTCTTCTTGTTGTACTTTTCCCTTGACCAATATAAAGTGACCATCTTTGTCTTTTTTGACTTTAGTTGCATTAAATCCACGTGTATCTGAAAATAAGATTACAACCACTCTTTTCTTCTGGGTTCCATTTGCCTGAAAAATTGTCTTCCAAACTTTACCTCTGAGTTTTATCTTTTCAAGCTAGGTGTGTTTCCAGCAGACAGAAAATGGATGGCTTGTGTTTTTTAATCCAATCAGCCAATCTATGCCTCTTTGGTGGGGAAATTCAAGCCTTTAACATTTATTGAGATAATTGATAAGTATGGTAGTGTTCTATTCATTTTATTTTGTGAGAGTCCATTGCTTAGTTTTATCTTTTGCATCATTGTGGAAATTAGGTTCTGTCCTTTAATTTCTGAGTTCTTACTTTGCTGTAGATCCATTGTGATGGTCAGTGTGTAGAACAGGCTGAAGTATTTCCTGTCAAGCTGGTAGTGTTGTGGCCAATTTCCTCAATGTCTGTATATCAGTAAATGACTTGATTTCTCTGTCAATTTTAAAGCTTAGCTTAGGAGGATATAGAATTCTGGGCTGGAAATTGTTCTGTTGAAGTAGAGTAAAGGTAGATGACCATTGTCTTCTTACTTGAAAAGTTTCATTCGAGAAGTCTGTAGTCACCCTGATGGATTTGCCCCTGTAGGTCAACTGGTGCTTACTCCTGGCAGCTTGAAGAATCTTTTCTTTTGTCTTGACTTTGGACAGATTGATCACAATGTGTCTTGGAGAAGCTCTGTTAGAGTTGAGGCGACCTGGGGTCTGATATCCCTCTGAAAGGAGAGTGTCAGAATCTTTGGTGGTATTTGAGAAATTTTCATTTATAATATTCTCTATGGCTTCCATTCCTTTGGGGCATTCTTCTTCCCCTTCTGGGATACCTATAACTCATATGTTTGAATGCTTCATAAAGTCCCATAATTCTGTCAGTGACTGTTCTGCTTCCTCTCTCTTCTTTTCTGCCTCTTTAACTATCTGAGTTATATCAAGACCTTTGTCCTCTACCTCTGAGATTCTTTCTTATGCATGGTCTAATCTGTTGTTGATACTTTCTACTGCATCTTTAAGTTCCCTAATTGACTCCTTCAGTTCCTTCAGCTCTGCTCTATCCTTTCTATATTCTTCATATTGTTCGTCTCTTATTTGATTCTGTTTTTGGATTTCCTTTTGGTTATTTTACACTTTATCAGCAGTTTCCTTCATTGTTTACATCATTTCCTTCATTGTTTTCATCATTTGTATTCTAAATTCCTTTTCTGTCATTTCTAACATTTCTTTGTAGGTGGAATCCTCTGTAGTAGCTTCCTCATGGTCCCTTGTGGGGAGGGTTGCTGTGGACTGGTTTTTCATGTTGCCAAGATTTTTCTGCTGATTCTTCCTCATGAGCGATTTCTTTTATCTGTTTCCTTGCCCTAGTTTTCCTTTCAATTCCTCTTTCTCTGTAAGTTACTTTGCCTCTGGGCTAGGGTATCGATGAGTCCTTTTGGTATAGGACCAGAAGGATGAGAAGATAGCTCTCCACTGCTTTTGTCCTCCTCATGGGGTCCAGAAGTCTCTCGCTGATTCCCTGTGTCCCCAAAAGAGTGTTTCTGGGCAGATCCCACCAGCCTGAGATGCCTGAAGTCTTTGCTCCCCAGTCTCACCATGCCCAGTTGCAAGGAAGCTATTACTAGGCCGCCATCTTGCCCCTCCCCTCCACTCCTCAGGGTGTGTTTCTTGCCTTTTTCTTGTTCACCTAGACACCTATCCTGCAGTGGGCAACTTTGCTCCCTTCATCTTCCTGTCCACTCACCCTGCTTCTTCACATCTCCAGAGATCGCCTGATTTGGGGAGGGGGCGGTTGGAGATGAAAGCGGTACCACAGACAGAAGAGGAAGCAGAGTGCCTGGGATGCAGGGTGAGGTTGGAGGTTAGGGGTGCAAAGGCAAGCTGCAGGAGGAGTGCACCACAGCGCCCAGGGGCTAGGTGGACGGGGGTCTGGGGGCTTGGGAGGCGGTGGAGGGGGCGAGATTTGGGCCAGGGACGGCAGTGAGGGAGAGCAGGAGAAAAACAAGAATGCCTTGGAGCAGTGGGGACTGCAGAGGAGGTGGAACAGGCCAGCCACTGGTGGGGGCTAGGTCTGGGGTTGCCCCTGGGGATGGGCTGATCACAGTTCCAGGGAGCAGTCGGCGGTCAGGGAGGTGCACCTGGGAGGCGGTGCAGGGCGCCCTATCCGAGTATACCTGTATTTTTATATAGTGGTAGTTGTAATACAAATTGTAAGCTCAAAGGAAATTTAAGTGTGAGTTAAAATAATAATTTTTCTTATTTTTTTTTGTTGTAGTGTACATCTCTGTCATGGTAAGCCAATATGAACTGCACTGAATTTTATAAAAATAGTCACCTTTTTTGTGTACTTACAGCCATCCTCAGTGAAGCCAAACTATTAAAGGAAGATTTTAAAGAAGATTATATTAGTAATTCAAAATCTCCTGCTCCCAGGTTGTATTACTCAGGCTGGAGGGGAACAAAACATATTTGTTTTAGGATTTTAGAGCTTGAGTTTCTTGAGGCCAAATAACATTTGCCATTTGTTCTGTCTTCTTAGCAAATCAAGGTACAAGTTCAGATTCTTTTTTCCTTTTTTAATTGCTGTTTTGTTTTCTTTCCCCCTTTTGTCTTTTCTTTCTTTCTTTTTTTCTCTCCTACCCCCTCTCCTTCCCTTCCTTTTTCCCCCTCCATTCCTCCTCCTGTTTATCTATTCTCTCTCTCTCTCTAGGCTCCACTAGTCAACACACTAGTCAACACACTGCATTCTCCTGTTCCCCTGTGTCTATGGTATCACTGATCTGTCTTGTTTGTGTTTTTTTCTCACTAATATTTAACATGTACATGTGTATCCAAAGAGTTGTGGTTATAATTCTAAATAAAAGTTCTAGATAAAAGTCTAAAAATGTATTATTTATTGTTCATAGTTATATCCATTGTTTTCTTATTCTAGCATTCCTCTTATAAAGCGTCTTTATTTATCAGTAGATCGAAGATCCCTGGAGGTACAGACTGTTGGGAAAGGAATCTTGGTGTGCTTAATGCTTTTTTGTAATGGTTTCCCCAAATATTGAATTAAACATTAATAAAAATAACAACAACATTGAAAAGCCAGCTACAACCACTAATGATAGATGTTTACAAACCCAAAAGATCACTGTCCTTCTGGTGCTGAACACATTCTAATGGGAGGATGTTTCCATTTTGACCAAAAGGCTCCAGATGCTTAAGCCCAGTCAACAAGGCTTTGGAGTGAGCTGGGTGGGGATGAGCAGAAGACGCTCTCACCATGACTACTTTAATATTTCAGGCTTTCGGTTTCCAACTGCAAAGCAAACAAGGCTCCCTGGTGCTCTGACTTACCCCAGGTTATCTTCACAGGCATAAAGGGCTAAATTTCCAACTAAGCCAAAGATACTGCTGTCTAATCCAAGTGTCTGTGAAATTCTCGTCATTTTGATTTAGTTATAATCACTATGCCTTTGTAATTGCTTCTTGGTATTGTGACAACTAAAGCCTAAGACAGTGTAACGGTTCAATTGTATACTATGGGGGAAACCACTGGATGGCTGACTTCATAGCCATTTTCCACCTTCCTCTTCCTTTCTGCCTCCTGCAATAGAGCCTGGGCCAGATCCTTACCTTCACAGTTGCCTTCACAGCTGGGGTGGCTGTAGCCAATGAGGTGGTGGTCCTGCTGTCTTTGGGGAAGCCTCTTGCTTTCCCTGATAAAGGGGACAATTGAGTTGGTGTCAACTTTTTCTTCCTTTTCCTATCTTATATGCAGATAAGACGACTATAGCTTCTACAGCCATTTTGTGACTAATCAGTGGTAATTATGGCGGTGAAAAGTCAACATGCTGAGGATGTCAGAGACAGTGGAAGGAAAAGACAGAAAGAGCCCAGGTTTTTGATGGTTTTAGTGAGCGACAAAATCAATGTTTTTTGCAATTAACTTTGGGCTCCTTTGCTATATGAGAAAAATAAATCTCTATTTGTTTCAGCCCCTATTAGTTGAATTATATGGCATTTGCAACTAAAGCTTTTTTTTTTCTTGGTAAATTGAAAGAATTCTGGGGGAGAGATGGGATCTCATTATGTTGCCCAGGCTGATCTCAAACTCCTGGCCTCAAGTGATCCTCCCACCGTGGCACATGGAAGTGCTGGGATTGTAAGTGTCTGGCTTAAAACCTCTTGACTGATACAGAAACAATAACCAATCAGTGGTAAGACCAGAAGGTTTTTGTTTTGTTTTGTGTTTTGATACAGGACCCTGCTCTGTCACCCAGACTGCAGTGCAGTGGTCTCATCACAGCTCACAGCAACCTCAATCTCCTGGCTTAGGTGATCCTATGGAGGTAATTTTTTGTTTTTGCTTTTAGCTTGTGTAACTCTGGCAAGACACTGGTCTTTTATTTACTTACTACGGGCATATCTATAAAATAATGAATCAGGCTCAGAATTTGTAAGCTCTGACATTTGTGATACTTGTGGGGGACTTAGTGCATTATCAGTAATTAACGATGCCACCAAGATACACAGGGACAAATGTAGCACATTCATTGAATATTTTCTTTTTGAAAAATTTTTATATTAATATGAGGGTACAAACGATTAGGTTACATTGTTTTGCATTTGTCAGGTAAAGTGCAAGTTGTAGTTGAGGGAGTCTTTCTTTTAAATACTTTCCTCAGGTATCTTGTTTAATAAAGTGTGTTATTCTCTCCCAGGGTTCCCAAGAACACTCTTACTATAGGAAACGCATGTTTCTCCCCAAGTTATGAGTATAGGATGTGTTAACGGGAAATAGAACACACCTGTCAATCACTGAGTGTTAGTAACACGTACAAACAGCAAGAAATTCTGGGTGATTGAAGTTCACAAACCTGCACACCTTACCCAAGACCAATAATACAATATGTTGTTTCTTTTCCGAATCAGGCATGTGAGCTCTGAGGGGCAATTCTGTGTTCAGCCCTCACAGTTTCTGAAGAATACAGGGGGAAACGCCAGGTTAGAAGAAGCTGGGAATTCCCTCCTCAGTCTTTCCCCGGTAGGATTATTATCTCTTCTTTTCTTCCTTGGGCTTGGCAGTAATCAGCACTTGTTTCTCTCCCTCCAAAGAAAATAAGTCACCAAATCCATTTTTATTTCAACAGAGGGAAGAGAACATTGTTCCTTTTGTTTGGTATTCCCTAAGGAGTAACTGAATGTGATCCACAGAGGGAGCTTAGAAGTTAAACAAAATACAGCTCCAGATCTTAACATCATCTTCTTTTTTTATGTACCTATATTCTGAACAACCACTGACCTAGCTTAGAGATAAAATAATTCCTTCTTAATAAGAATGAATTGCGAGTCTGGAGAGCTACAAAGTGCTTAGAGGTCATCCTATAATGAGAATTTCTGAGTGGTTTGAATTCAATAAATGTTTAAATGGTACCATTCTTTGGTTTCTAGAATGTGCCTCTTTTCCTACTAGAACCTTGGTTTAACGGCACCAGGAACGTTAGTGTATGTGCCTGCCTCCCTTTCAAAATCCTAAGTTCCTAGAGGGCATTGGTAGACTTTCTGTTCTCCCTTGCATGGCCTAGTAAAAGATAACAACTCCTGTGACAGCTGATATGTGCTTGTTAATTGAATTCTGTCAATGCACTTGTAGCTTTGCAGTGTCTTGGTCTTTGAGGTAGGTGACCTCTGAGTCACATACTCAGATGATTCTGAGCTATGCTTCTGCGACTGTCTTGAAGATCAATTTGTTAGTTTCACCAAGCTCTGATTGCTTGGTGTTATATAATTATGATGCAATTAAACTAAAAATAAGTAGCATATTTAAATAACTCTAACAGAATTAAGGCAACTAGGTGATTCACACAAATGTCCCTCCTCCTCTTTCCTTGGGGGATAAAATTAAGCATATCATAAGCAAAGGTTGAATCTTCCCAATATTGACTGGCCCTTACTGAAGGTAATTACACTGACTTCAAATTTGGATTGGTATGGAAAATAAAATTAGGGCATTGTTTTTTTTCCCTGTTAAAAGTACCTATAAATAACATGGCTTTAAATAGTAGATTTAAAGTCTGAGTCATTTTTAAAAATTCAGTTACAATCTCTGAAAAAGAAAACAGTAAGAAACTTCCAAAGTTGGCCTCTTCTGGGGAAGAGAACTCAGATATCAAGAGCTAGGAATGGCAGGAAAATTTACTAATCACTGAAACACCTTTGTGTACATACATTGCCTATTTTGAGATAAATAAAGACATAAACAAATAAATGCAATTTTGAAAAAAAAATTGGAGGATTTGCACAACTTGATCCTAAGAGTTTCTGAAGCTGTAGCTTTTGAGAGGGGGTGGTATTGGTATAAGGAGACGCAGCTAGACCAAGGGATGAGTACAGAATACGTAAACAGATCCAAATGCATGTGGCCAATGGAGTTCTGAGAAAGATTTTAAGTTAATTCAACAACTGTATAGTCACAGGTGAACTTGGAGGCTCACCTGGCACAAACAAAAAGTTAACTTGAAACATAAATGTAAAAGCTAAAATGAAACTTCTGGAAGGGAAAATAGGATAAAGCCATTGTGACCTTGGGTAGGCACAGATGTTTTAGATGGAACACAAGAAGCAAAACCACACACACAAAAAAAAATTGATAAATGAAAGCTTTTCAAAAAATCGTGATTAAGATAATGGAAATCAAGCCTCAGGAGGGGAGAAAATATATGCAAAAACATACATCTAGTAAAAACTTTGCGTCTAATATGTGCAAAATACTTGTGACATTTCACAGAGAAGACACAGCAATGGCACAAGTGGGTGGAAGGACGCTCGGGACCACGGAGCAGTGTGCGCAGAACCCTGAGGGGAAGCTGACATGACTGATGGTACTGTGCACAGTGAGGGACCGGAGAGACTGTGACTCTTTACACTGCCAGCTGGAAGGGAAAATGTACTGCACTTTGGACAACAGCTTGGCCATTTCTTATAAAATTAAACACATCACACACCCTGGAGATCCCACTCCTGGGTATTCATGCAAGAGAAATGAAAACATGTTCATAGGAAGACATGTACTTGAATGCTGGCTTAATTTCCTGGGGTTGTTATAATCAATGAGGTGACTTTAAACAGTATTCTCTCATAATTCTGGAGGCAAGAAGGTCAAAAGCAAGGTGTCAGGAGGGACATGCTCTCTCTGAAGGCTCTAAGGGAGAGTCTACTCCGTGACTTTCTCTCAGCTGTTGGTGTTGCAGGCAATCCTGAGAACTTCCTCAACTTGTAGAGATTCCAGCCTCTGCCTCCTCATCTCAGGACATCCCCCTGTGTGCCTCTGTGCCTGTGTCTCTCCTTTTCTTACAAGGTAAGTCATTTTCTTAGAGTATATCATCTTGGATTAGGCCCCACCCTAGTGACTCCATTTTAAGATTTTATCTCCAAAGACACTATTTCCAAATAAGATTGCATTCCCAGGGATCAGGGGTTAGGACTTCAATGTATCTTTTGGGGGTGACACAATTCAATCCACAAAAAATGATGACAGCAGCTTTACTGGAAACAACCGTTTGTGGAAACAACTCAAATACTCATCGCTTGGTGAATTAAATAACAAATTATATATATATAATTGTATGTATATATATATATACACACATATATGTATATCAGAATATTACTCAGCAATAAAATGACTGAATTATTATGAATCTCAGAATGTTTTGCTGAGTGCAAGAAGGAGACTCAAAGGCATATGCACTGTGTGACTTCATATACATGAAATCTAGAAACGACTGATTTAATCTGTAAGTCTGTCAAAAAGCAAATTAATGTTTGCCTGGGATTGGGACAAGTGAACGTGAAATTGTTGGAATGATCGCAGACAGGCACCAGGCAACCTTTTGTAGAGATGGAGATGTTCTATGACTTAGTTTGGTGGTAGTCACCAAAATGTGCAAGTTTATCAGAACTCATCGAACTGAATGTTACTAAGCTGAACACATCTTAATTTAAGTAAGTTATACCTCCATAAAGTTTATTTAAAAGTTTAATTGCAAACAACTCCTTAATGATCTTCAGCGTAAAGCAGGGCTCACCTTTGTGAACAGGTTGACATTCTTCTATATTATTTAAAATAAAGTCCTATTGTACCATCTGTGTAAGTTGTTAGAAATCTACCCATTCACCCTCATTCTGGCTGTGTCTTCAGGGGACTTGCAATGGTCCTGGACTGCTGGCCCTTCCCTCCCAGCTTGCCAGTGGGAGCACCTGGAGATGCTGAGCCACATGCAAGATGATGATGCCAACTGGAGTGAGACGCCTCCCTGGAAGGAGGAACGAGAGAGACTGTCTGGACCGTGATGTCTCCCACCAGTGATTACTGGTTTCTCAAGCCAAGAAAATAATACAATTTCACTTTTTACTCAATTAATGCAAAGTTTCTTCCAATTCCATCCAAAAAAAATCGAAACAAATTAGGATTTGAAAAAAATTGTGTTAGCCCTCACGAGGCCCCACCCTGTCTACATGGACGGAGTTGCTGTAAGGACATCCACCAGTCTGGATAATATTTCCAGATTGTCAGTTCTCCTCTTAATGAATGTCACTCTGGACTCCCTGGAAGGTAGTCTTGTTAGGTAGGGATAAGGCAGAAGGTGACAAATGCTTCGTCTGGGGGGCAGATGGTGCCAGGAGATGCTTTGTCTACTAGGAGGAACCAACTGAACAGAGGGGGCTCCCAAGAATGAATAAGGAATGTGTCAAGGGGATCCCCAATGACTGACCAGATGTTTGATCTACAACCAAGGATCTCCAAAGAATGAGCAACCAGAAAGAGACAGAAAAACCACGACAGAGAGATATCATCAATGTCTTGATAGAGGGTCTTTGGGGCATGCACATGGTTGAGGTTAGCAGTGTTCCTAATGACCTGCCCTCATTAACACAGTAAAAATCACACTCACCAGTGCCATGACAGTTTCCAAATACCATGGCAATCCCCGGAAATTGCCTTGCAAAGATAGAGAGAAGGAAGGGTTCCCAATTCCAGGACTTTTCCACCCTTTACCAAGGAAAAATTGTGAATATTTCACCTCTAAACATAAAATTAGGAATTGGCATAAAAGAAGAAATCTTGTTAAACTCAGGTCCCCCCTGCTTGCTGGGCTGGCCCATTCCCTCTCTGGAAGTACTGTGCTTTATTAAACATTGGCATTTGCCTGCTTGCACCTGCCTGCTCTGCTCATTTGCTCTGTCAACTTGGTACTAGTGACCGTCTTCAGTACTGGGACCAAGAACTTGGGAACATGGGGACCTGACATCTGCTCCCCACAACTCACAGTCTTGCCTGGCATATTGGAGCTCTGACCTACTTCCGTTTGAGTTTTCAGCTTTAATTAATAGGGCATAAAGCTGAGTTAGCTGCTTTACTTGTTGTCTTATATTGAGCATGAAGGCAATGATTTAGAACTAAACCCAGATTTTTAAATATAAATTTGCTATCAAGCTGGATCTTTTTCATCTAATGCCTTCGCAAGGGATCATTTCAATCCCTAAACAAAAAGTTTACATTTATTGCTGTTCAATTTAATTCGGATATTATTTTCTCTTTTGGATTATTTTAGAAGGCTACTGAATCCTTATTCTTTTATTTATTGAATTCTACTCAGTTTTGTTTCATCTCTTAGTTTAATAAGCGATATATTAGGGAAAAAATGGCTTTTCAATGTGTCTTAGTATCAGTTGTGGTGTGCTCCTAAGAGCTCAGCAAGATGTGCTCAATACTAGTTTGGGAATTTTTCTGGAAATCAACAGGAAGCATATGGACGGGGAGCTCTCCGCTTTGCTGTGAACGACCAATTCTCCTTTTATGACCATTAGGAAATTGTTTGCTATCTTTAACCTTTTGGCATTTCCTCCAAGTTCTCCGAGGTAGTGCTGGAGCCCACTAATGTGCCTCTCTGAGCCCTTCTTCTGTGCTGTTGGTGGTAATTTTTTGTGGCTTAATGGCTTCCACTTGTCTTAAACTACGTAATACTCTCTGAGCATGTTCTCATCTCCCTGGGGCTTTAGTTTCTTCCACTTTGAGTCTCATTATCCCTGGTGCAGAAGTTAGAAATGAAATGAAAATGTGGCTATTAACTTCCTATGTTACTTACGTTACTGAATCCATTGGAGCATCATTTTCCCCTGTGGACTTGTGGGGGCAGGAAAGAAATGGCATGGGGATGAAAGAGGATGTGGGTGAAGCACCTGGTGTGAGGTGAGATAGTGAAGAAGAGCGGGGCTCGGCTCAGACCTGCTGCTCCTGGTGGGGCCGTGCCTGGGGTGGGCACTGTGTAGACAGAATCTCCGTGAGGAGGAAGGGGTATAGCAGTGGAGCTTTGGGCAGGTGGCGTCTCTACATAGGCTCCTGCTGCCCTCCTATTGCCCCCAGGTGGAGGAGGCTTCAGTTCCTGAGAAGGCCCAAAGCAAGGTCCTAGCTCCAGAGGGCTGCATGGAAGGGACCCCAGCTTGGGCTCCTGGACTCCAAAATGGTGCCCCAGGGGCAGGTGAAGGGAGCTGAGATTCAGGGAGACCAGCGGTCAGCAGTGGGGCACTGCATCCTGAGACCAATGAGTGTGGGATGCAGTTGGTGGGCACTGGAGGTACTTGGGATGAGAACAGAAAGCTCCCATCATGCACAGCTCCCTCCAACCCCACCCCCACACTGAGAGACTCCACCAAACTTTACCACAGCGTCTATCAGCTCAAGGCCAAGTCACTAGGATGAAGATTTTTTTTATCTCAAATGCTTGTCTGAGAAAGCTCAACACTGCTAAAGGAATTTAGTGTTTGCTCCAGCCAAAACCTGACTACAGGCCTCTGACTGTCCTTTATTAGAATATTTACTCTAAAAAACTTGTAATTATGAACTCTTTTTGTGTCTCTTTGAGATGTATCCCCTGCAACCCAGGAATGTCATTCTCAAGAACCTGGGATCTGTCCACGTGCAGAATATATAAACAACTACACGCCCACACGAAAGAAAAAACACAAGGTGGGAAGGGGAGAAAATAGGGAGATGGAAAGGAGGTATGATTGGTGAGATCTCACCTAATGTGCAGTGTGAGGGTGAGCAACACTCCCCTTGGGTGAAGGGCTCAACTACAACATGAACTTTACCTTACAATTGAAAATAATGTAACCTAAACATTTGTACTCTCGGATTAATCCGAAATTAAAAAAAAGAAAAAAGAAGGGCAGGGCCCATGTCTCCCAGTCTCTGGGTGACAGTGAGACCAGTAAGCAAAGACTGGTCTAGGTGGCCTAATCCTATCCGCCAGTCTAGGCATCCTCCAGGACTTTTCTTTTAGCACATCTTCACATTTTGAAAGCCTACTGCTTTAGGGAGAAGGGAACACTTTTATACTGTTGGTGGGATTGCAACTAATATGGGCCATGTTCCTTGGAAAGAAGTATGGAGAATCCTCAAAGAACTCAAAATAGATCTTCCAATCCCAGAATCCCATTACTTAGGCATCTACCTAGAAGGAAAAAAAAATCATTTTATCATAAGGACATTTGCACTAGATTATTTATCTCAGCTTAATTTGCAGTCGCCAAGACATGCCATCAATCCAAGTGCCCATCAACCCAGGGATGGATTAACAAACCGTGCTATATAGACACACACACCATGGAATACTATTCAATCACTAAAAAGATGGAGACTTTGGGCTGCGGTCATATATGAGAACTTGCTTCGCACGGTTCCCTTTGCCGGGATATTTCCATTGCTTCATGTTTCAGGAAACAAAGGAGTTTGTGACCAACTATGTTTTCTTTCTTAATTTAATTCTTCTTGGTTGACTTTTCTTTCTTCTTGATACTAGTCTGTAGCCTTTCACTCAGTTCCTTATATTCTCAGCCTCTGAGCAGCGTTGGTAAGGACTGTGCTGGCACCCCCTTTTCCTGTGCAATGGAAGCCCTCTTATCTTGCTTTCCCTAGGAGTTGAACCCTTCTCCCTGCACCCGCATCTCCTTCCCCTTTAAAACGACCGTGTAGTGGCAAGCAGCCTTTTACCCTTCTCTGTTAGCTCTGGACTCTAACACTGAAGCTAATCTTCTGAAATTGCTAGGACCATTGAGGGGGTTGTTGTTTTGTTTTCTTTTATGTCTGACCTGTGATCGTGGTACAGCATTAGGTGAAATTTAGCCTTGTTTTACTCTACTCCTCCCACTTTTTAAATTTTTTTATTTTTTGACAAATAAAAGTTTCTAACTCTTAAAAAAAAAAAAAAAGATGGAGACTTTACCTTTTTTGTATTCACCCGAATGGAGCTAAAGAACATTCTTCTTAGTAAAGTATTACAAGAATGAAAAAGCAAGTGGGCAACACTCATAAGAAGCCAGCGGATAATCTACAACATGCCCACGTAGGAGAAAAAGTCCAATTCGATTCAAGTTGTGGGGTGGGGGGAAAGGGAGGAGGAAGAGGGGATTGGTGTGCTCCCACTTTATAGGCACAATGTAAGGGTAGATGACACACCCCTTGGGTGTGGGACACAACTACAAGAGGGACTCTCCCTAACAAGTGCAAACATTGTAACTTAGTTGTTTGTACTCTCACAGTAACCTGAAATCAAGAAAAAGAAAACCTCTGGCCTTTTCCTTCAGACTCAGTCTATCCCGAGGATTCAAATTATTATTGATGTGAGATGCTGGAGTCGATCCGGACTCCAAGGATGGGAGGGATGTGTGGATTCCGCTATGGTGCCTGGGAGAGGCAGAGGGAGGAGAAAGGAGGTGGCATTCGGCCGTAATCTACCTTGAGGACCAACTGGCTAGATGTCAGCTTGGTGATAGAGTCAGGGGTCAGATCAATGAGTTGATAAAAATAGTTCATAAATTGAGTGAAGGCAGCAAGAGGCTTCTCGTGCGTGCTTCAAAACTCTATCTTTACCTCTGTGGCCCTTTATATCAATAGTTTAGAGAAATGTTTGCGAACCATGTATATGGCATTCGTGACGACATCATTGTAAATCCAAATAGTCTTAACAGTTTGAATAAAGAGCTAAAATCATCAGGATGAAATCTGATAGAGAAGTATGGAGACTCTAATATTCTAGGCAGAGCAGGCTGCAGAATTTTCAGGGCCCCAGGCAAAATAAAAATACGGATGCCCAGCCAGGACAGGGAAGTTAATCGTGTTCTCTGCCTTGCTGCCCTCTCCACAGGGTGAGTAGACCCTCAGTGGGCTGTGGCCTTGCTTCTGGGACGTTTTCCATGCTTGAGCAGGTGAGAGGCCTGCTACTGTGGCCCTGTGAGCCCAGGGTGGGACAGCCTCTGTCTTGCCATGCCTGAAGTGGCCATGGGACACGTGCCAGACCTCAACTCTCCCTGGCTTGTGCCCAGGCCCCACGGCTGTGGGGCGAGGACAGGGAAGGGGGAGCTAAGTGGGACTGGGAACCCATCTCAGGGAGGCAGGGAGGCAGGAGAAGGTGGGACTGTGTAGAAATTGAGGCTCCATTGTCCCCCAGACTGACCAAACACAAGTTCAGAGGCAAAATTCTTAAGAGTGTCAAGATGACGACCACTGAGAGTTAAATCCCTAGTGCAGAGCCCTTGGGAAGATGGGCAGTGGCCATGGTCACACACCCACAAAGCTGGCCCAGATTTGAGGCTAGAAAACAGTGTCAAAAGTGGAAGTGAGAAATTCTTGAGTCTAAACCAAACAGAGCAGATGGAAAGGTTCCGTAAGGGAAATGGAGAAATATGCTTAGGAGGTGGGTTGCACTGCGGAGATGACGGACTAAATTCAGACACCATCCTAGGGGGAAGGACTGACAGCCAGGGGTGACAAGGGGAACTCGGCATTTTGGAAGGAGTCATTTCCAGTGAGGTATCTTTTAGAAGCTTGCGCCTTTCAACTATTCTTTTTTGTTGTTTTCATACATAAAAACTGAAGGAACGCTCTTTTTGGATCAAAGAGGGGCACTTGCCTGCAAGGCCTTTTTCGCTCACTTTTTCCTACTGTTCTGTGCACAGAAGCTGCTGGAACTTTTGACATTTTGCTCTTTCTTGCCTCTGGATTTTAATGCCAGCAAATTAATGTGTAAGATGTCAGCAGAAAATGACTTTCACAGGACAGAGTGACCTTGCGTTTTTGGTCAGGAGAAGAGAAAAGCAGCAGATACGCTAATTGCTGAATTACAATGAACCTTTCTGGGAACTTTTGAATCTCTCAGAGGAATCAAAACAAAACAGAATTAGAGCGGTGATATCAAGCAACTGGCTCTGCAGGCAGACAACAGGTGGAGATAAAAGCCAAACCCTCAACTTCTCTCAAAATATCAGGAAAGAAAAGTGTGACTTCTGTTTCCAAAGGATCGGTAACAATTTGCATCTTATCTCAGCGATAATTCATAAAAACAGGCACATCCATGGCAAACACACACACGTGCTCATGTACACACTTGCACGTACACACAGGCATACCTCATAATCTTTTGTTCCACATTCCTATAATTAAAGCTGCCAGAGAACTCGTCATACAGTTTAAATAGGGGTTGTTGAAAATGCTAATATTATAAGAAAGCAAACTTTACCAGGGTGGCTTGTAGCCAGAATAAGAGCTTTTATGATGCTAAACGCATTTGCCAAAAAAAAGTATCTCTGGGCCTCCCCTAGGGACAGAAAAAAATGGATGTAAACTTTGAGTGGAGAGGCTTTGTTATATGTCACTCTCTCATCGGCATCCCTGGGTCTTCCTGTCTCCTGGTTTGCCGTGTTCTGACTAAGGGAAAAACTCCTTTCCCCCTCATTGTCCTGTGTGGCGTGTGCTCTTTCCATTTGTTTGAGAGGTTGTGAAAACGTTCAGCATTTTAGACAGCTTCCTACATACGTAAACTCATGTCTGCAGATAGCACCACTGTACCCTTGTTTTTGAGTGTTATTCATTGTATCATATAAGCAGGGTGGCCTTTCTGAGAAAGTGTCCTAAGGAGAGGGTCTACTGTGGAGCCAGACTAACCAACATCCCCGTCCTGGCACTGCCCTTTGTTGCCCCGTGACCTGTAACAAGTCACTTGGCTTCGCCACTCCTCCTCTGAAAGGGGGGATGGTGATGACTCCTTTTCCTGGGCGTGTTGTGAACAAGAAACTAAATCATATGTATAAGGCACATGAGCAAAATAGGGACACGGGAAATGTTACTATTTACTTAGTTCACGCCTGCTGTTCTCAAGTAGAGTTTCAGGCCAGGAAAGTATGGGAGCAAAGTGCTGCAAGTGTGAAGTCTGTGCCTAGCTGTGGTCAGAATTACTTTCTCATTGATCAGAAACTTTAAGATATGACGTTTTCTTTTCAAGCTATCCGGCAATGTCAATAGAAGGCTCTCAGTTTGTTTCAGTTAGGTTCAGAGATTGGATTATTTTATTAGTCCATTGGCTCAGAGGTGAAATTGTCATCAGGTTAAGTATGGAAACTTGGCTGAGGACCCATTTCTTGTAGAGTGTTCCCGAAGTGTCAGACCACTGACACATACTTCCCAGGGGCCGTTTTGTGATGTCCGTCAAGAATGGCTGTGTTCCCTGTGCCACAGTCCCAGAATCATTATTTTCACAAGTTACAGTAAATGTAATGGCAACTGGTTGTGCCACCTAATTGTTTCCCCAAAGAATGGCTTCATATGAACTATTTTAAAACTAATTATTTCTTGCAGATGTTTCTCAATAGCTTTTTTGTCAAATAACAACCTTCAATAACAAAATAACACATTCAGCTTTCTACTCATAACCTTTTGGAACCTTTTTTTTTTTTTAATGGAAGTTTTACCAGGGCGTCATGTCATTCAAAGTTAAACGAGTCCTGGTTCTTTTTACCTTCTGACCAAAGTGGCAATATGATAATATGTGCTTAAAATATTTATTTAAGGTAAAATTAGCAAGTACAAGTTCTGTGGTGTGTAGCTTCAATCATACATTCATTTGTAGACAAAGTCAGATCTACAAGGAGGTGGGCGGTGACTGTATCCTAGTGGGTCATGCACACTGCACCCTCCTGACGAGATGAATGTCACGGTGGGAATGAGTGAAGTCTCACTCTTACAGGAATAGATTAGTTCCCTAGAGTGGGCCACTTTACGTGAGGCTTCCTCATGTTCAGTCTCCTTGCATCTACTAGGTGCCTTTCTGCTTCTCTGCCATGTTGAGACCCAGCATGTAGCCTTCACCAGAAGCTGAGTAGATGCCAGTGTCACTGCTTAGACTTCCCAGCCCCTACAGCTGAATGAACCTCTTTTCTTTGTAAGTTACCAACCTCAAGTACTTTCTCATAGCAACACAAAACAGACCAAGACAGTCCTGTCTTGGTACTAGCTGGCTTTCTCTACTATTATCTTGAAGACTCTGTAAATCATTTGAAAGTTACATTTCCCTTTCTGTTCAGGCTTCAGAAAGCTCAAAACCAAATGGTCAGCCTTCCCTTCTTGAGTGCTCTGGGTTGATGATAACTTCACACCTACCTCCGTCTCCCGAGTGGAGAGGGTCCCAGTGGTTTGCCTACTCTGCCTCTCTGCTTGCATCCATCTCTTCATCAGCAGGAATAAAGACCCCTCATGCACCACATTCTCCAGTAAGACAGCAGTTCTTCTCTCCAGTAATTAAAGCTTGGCCACCATTACCTCCCTGGAAACCATCATTAAGATGTACGCCTTTTATTATCTTACCACTAGAACAAAAAGCTCCCAGGTCATTTCTGGTTGCTTGGTTGTAGCCCCCTAAGAGACTCTTATCCCCCTTTTCAGACCCTATCTCTTATCCTTCAACAGCTTCTGTGTTCTTCTGTGCCCTGCAGAGTTCTGGGTCAGTTATTAGAAAGACTCCTCATATCTCCACTGCTTGTTTTAATTCTTTCCACCTCCTACCTTTGCATGAACTTGACACTACCGAGGCCAGCATTTTCCCTGCAGTTCCCTCAAGCAGGGCTTGTTTTCTCACCAGCCTCCTACCACTGGGGCTGAAGGTGGGATGCAGCCCTTCTTGCTCCACATCATTGCTCTAGACCATTCTCCTCTCTGCTCGCCACTCCCTCACCCCAGCTCCATCACCCATCCTTCCCAGCTGCAGTGATTCAAACACCCCTGCCCCCAGGTCACTTTTTGAAGATTTTAGCTCTTGGTTCACTGACCCTCTGTCCACCTTAGTCTTTTCATAACCATAGATGACTTCAAGTGGAAGATGTCCCCAGTGCTGTACTGTCTTAGTTTCACCAATGTATTGTCCTCAACTGAACCTTGTACTCTTAATCCTTCGGTCATATCCTAGAAATTGACATTACCACAAGGGAAATAAGCACACACCAAGTGGCTTCGAACAGTGGCCTTGTTCCTTGACATATTAGCTCAAAGTGGCGTAGGTCAGAAGTCTGGGCACACGTGGCTGGACTCTGCTCAGGGTTTCCCCAGGCTGTGTTTTCATGTGGAGTTCACGTGATGAGGAGGACTTCAGTCACTTGAGGCTATGAACTAAAGTCACCTTTTCCTTGCTGGCTGTCAGTTTGGACCACTCTCAGCTCCTGGAGGCCACCCACATTCCTTGACCCAGGGCCCTCTGATCCTTCATAAGCAGCAATGGAGAATCTCATTTTTTCATGGAATGCCTCTTATGCTTTGAACCTCTTTTTTCAGGTAGAGAAGAGCCCTATGCTTTTTCAGTACTTACCTGATTAGGTCAGATTATGTGAGACTAAATTCCCTTCCTTAAAGTCAGCTGTGCTATATAACATCATCCAACTGTCTGAGAATATCCATAATCATAAGTCTCTCCCACCCTCCAACAGAGATTATCCAAGGCCCAAGTCATAGGAAGAGGGGGTGCCATTTTAGATTTCTGCCTCCATACCCTTAATAGACTTAACTTCAGGAGTCCCATTCTTTGAGCACCACCTACCATCTACAGCTCACTTCCTCTAATTTCATGACTTCAACACTATTTTGAATTTATCAGAACCTATACTTTATTAATCTCACAGGATTTTTATGTTCTATATCCTGACTGCCCTTCTTTTTTGGCATATGGTCCATCACTGTAATCATGCATTAAAATGCCATTAACTCTCTTCTTCTCTCTCTTTATTTTATTTGCCTGACAAAACTCCAGCATGAATAATCCCTTCTCTCCTTTTTCTCATGCCTATATCCATGTAGATAAAATTGTCTAGAGAAAAGCACATACCCACTCTAATTGGTCTTCCCTTAAACCTCAGTGTACTAATTCAAATCAGTTTCTAAAGCTGCCTAAACTCATAAGACATTTCACTGCAATTAGATACCCAATGCTTTGGACTTGGACAGAAGTATGCACCATTTTTTATTTGAAGATTGTTTTTCAAAATGATGTACCCTGTTGCATATTTTAAATTGTAAATTTTCATTGGAAATTTAAAGTTGAAAATCTTATTTACAGTGTACTATAAATTTTATATTCATAACATGCCACAAAACTCTTTTAAATTACTCCAAAGAAATCTTTTTTTTTAAATTTTATTTTTATTTTTTTTGAGACAGAGCCTCAAGCTGTCACCCTGGATAGAGTGCTATGGCATCACAGCCCACAGCAACCTCCAATTCCTGGGCTCAAGCGAGTCTCTTGCCTCCACCCACCAAGTAGCTGGGAATACAGGCGCCCGCCACAACGCCCGACCATTTTTTGGTTGCAGCTGTCATTGTTGTTTGGTGGGCCCGGGCTGGATTCAAACCCGCCAGCTCAGGTGTACGTGGCTGGCGCCTTAGCCTGTTGAGCCACAAGCACCGAGCCCCTCCAAAGAAATCTTAACATCATAGCAATTTGATAACCGTAATTACTGTTAAATTGAATAAACAAGTTTTTCTTTATCAATTAGAAATTTTATACCATTCTTCTTTCTTCTTGAACTCATATTTCCACTCCATCTGTAACATAGAATTTGATAATATATTTTATAATTCAAAGTGTTTTGTTGTTTAGCTTATCATACTTTACTGCAATAAAACACTTACATAGTTAAATTAAAAGTGATTTAAATGCCCTGACTATAAGCCTCTAAATATTTGATTTTTTTCTGATTCAATAAAAATTATTTATGTAAAAATGTAATTGTTACGTAATTAATCAAAAATATGTAAATATAAATTTTTGTAAGTAATCACTAAATAAGAAAGAATAAGATTTGAAAAATACATCACATAGGGTTTACTATACATTTCCCCCAAATTTTAATAAAAATGTTTAAATTCATGAAGTTGCAAGGATGGCACAATGAAATCCTATATAAGCTTTTAGCAATTCTTAACATTTTGCCATATTTACCTCCACTCTCTCCTTCTCCACATAGTTTCCTTCCTTCCTTCCTTCCTTGTTTCCTTTTTGAAGCTTTTGAGACTATTCAAACAGTAGTGAGGACACAACACTCTTAATAACACAAGGGGAAGCAGAGGACATGGACTTGATACAAATGGCGTAGAGTGGGGGGCCGTGGTGGTGGTGGACATACGGAAAGCTTCTTACTGCTTCTATTTTCCTGTAAAAGAGGAATAGAAAGGACGGAGGATCAGTGGGATGTTTGTGGAAAGAGGAGAAAGTATAGCAGTTGGGTAGGTCAGCGGACTTTAGTCTGGGTTGAAGACCCCCTTGGGATACACGAAGACCTTAAGGAGTACATGACCATGACCAATTTCCACGTATATTCTCTCCTTGGAATTCTGCTTGCTTCTCCTTCCATCTTTCTAACACCAGGAGTCCCATTCTTAAACCACTACCTATTATATGCTCTTCCTCTATCTCCATGACTTTGACAAGACTTTGGACTCAACATTCTTCTCCTTGAGGCACTTTCTTTCTTAGCCTTCCAGATACCATCTTCTTTCGATTTCCTCCTACTTCATCGTTCACTCCTTTTGGATTTCCTTTGCTTCTTTATCCTCAACCCAGACTGCTAAATGTTGAAGCACTTAGGGCTAAAACCTTGGACCTCCTCTCTTCTCTCTCCGTATCGTTTTCTGTGTTACCTTACCTAAATTCACTCCTTTAACAACTATCTCTGTGCTCACAACTTTGTATCTCCACATTTGTATATCTAACTACCTAGATAAAATCACCATTTGGATGAATATTTAGCACGCCACACTTCTTAAAATTAAAATTGAACTCCTGCCACTTTTGACTCAGAAACCTGCTATACCTGAGTTTTTCCCCCTCCCCCTCCCCCCTATTCCCACCAAAGCAATTTTTTCCACTGCTCAGGCCAAAAGTTGTGGAGTTATTTTTGATTTTTTTTTTTTTCTGTTTCTCAACCCTCATTGCCAATCCATGAATAAAATCTGCTGGCTGTATGTCACAAACGTGTTCAGAATGCAGTCACTTGTCATCACCTCCACGGCCTGGTCATTGCCACTGCCACGCCACTCTTGGATTTGTGGCATCAGTCTCCTAACTGGCTGTCCTGTGTCCACCATTGCTCTCTGCAATCTATTCTCAACATGGCAGGCGTTCTGCTGGCTGCTCCGAATCTGCCAATGGTCATCCTGAGCTGTCTTTTCTGGAGCTGGTCCCTATTACCTCCCTGAGTATACCTCTGGCCACTGTTCCTACTCCCATGCTGTTCCAGCCTCATCTTCCTTCAGTGCTCTCCTCCAACACTGGCAGGGCTCACCCCCTCAGCTCCCTTCGGGCTCCAGCTCAGATGCTTCCTTCTCTGTCAGCCTCCACTGACAACCCAATTTGAATTAGCAAACTCTTACTTGGTACTCCCCTGACTCATTCCCTGCTCTACATTTTTTCATAGCACTTATGGTCTGTTGGACTGTATTTTGCTTATTTGCTTACTGTCTCTCTCCACCTGGAAAAGTAGAGATTTTTGTCAATGCTAAATCCCTATTCTTTTAAAAAATATATATATTTAAAGTTTACAGTTTGCCATATATATGCACTCATGAAATAATCATGATCCAGATAGTGAACATCTGGATATATATCCATCACACCCAAAAGGTTCCTTGTCACCTTTTAAACCCCTCCATCCCTTTACCATCTATATTGGTAAATGTTCTGTGAGCAGAGCAATTATTGAAAATAATTGGGGGCATCATGTTATTTGGCTACTGTTGAGTGAATTATTACAATTATAGATTAGGTCATGTTGTTGATAATGTTGTCTGGAGTTCTATATCCTTATTTTTCGGTCCACCTAATCAGTTTTTTAAATTTCAAAATATTATAGGAGCACCAATGTTTTGGGCCCCATGCATTCATTTGAATGGAGCACTACACTCACTAGGAGCTCCAGACAACCAAGACTGGAGAGTGGCACAAGTGAGGCTGTGTTTATTGACACATTCTCTCCTCCTGACTTCTAAATACATGTTGGAATCTGAGCTGCAGTGTTACTTCTGACTCCCTGGCTGTATATTGTTTTGAGTGAAGTGTTGGGTGCGTACCATCCCATTCTCTCATTTCCAATGGGGATTGACGGTCTGTAGTCACAAGTGTGCTCTCTCCTTGCTTCCATCTGCTTTAGATTTGACTTGCTGCTCTCCTAAGAGGGCATTTTGCTGCATTTTGAAATCCTTTACCTTAGATGCTGGGTAAAAAAATGGGAGGTTCCAGCCCGGCACCATTACAAGTTTTTATAGATGGGATAAATCAGTTTTGTATTTTATAGATTTGACGACCCAGTTTTCAAAGGCACGACTGTACATCACATTTTGGGAAATTTCTTGGTGGAACCCGTAGTCTGTTCTATTAGATATCTCACCTATTAATTGTTTTCCCTTGTACTTGATGATTTGAAAATGGCTGACAAAAGGGTTAAGAACTGATTCCAGACAGTTCGCATTTGCACACAATTTAAAAACACATTCAGTATGATTTCTACCTTTTAAATGTGTCTGTTATTATTCTATGGTGTGTAACAGCGTGGCAAGAATGACATGGTTAATGCAATAATACGATCTTCCATCACTTTTATGCGACATTTGCATCCTTTTATGCAACACCTAATTGACAATTGCCCCACCAGTCCTTCCCAATGGAACCACCTATTAAATGGAATTTATGGCTGTTGTTTTGTAAGTCAGTTAAATGACATGAAATGAAAATCTATTTTAAATGATGTTCTATGAAATCTTTTCCCTGGCTGGAAAAATTGCATTTCAAAAAACATGTTTACTTACTGAGTAGGAGAGTAAGCACACCCAGGACCAGCTGAGATGTGGACTCAACGTGTGGCGTGGTCAAGTGGTCCTTTTCTGTTGTGAGAGATACCTGTTTTTGTTGGAAAGCACCAGTCCCAGACCTTGCCATGACCCTTCTGATGTGTGTCAGGGCACAGTCAGAGAAGGGCCTGTTCTTGGGAAACACACGACCCTCTTCACCCCAGTGCTCTGGGTTTCCCTTGCCTCACCCATGCTTTTTCTCTCTCTCACAGCTATCTCATATCTGATGTATCTCCATTTGCAGTGTCAGCTCCAAGAGGACAGAGCTTCTGTTTTGTTTATGGATGTATCCCTTAGCCAGTGCTCAGTAGGTCTCTGCTGATTGAATTAACGGATCAATATGCTGACTGCCTGGCCTTATTACTTTGTGTGATTTTTTTGAGTAGAGTAGGTACCCTGGGTAGAGCGCATTGGTGTCACAGCTCACAGCAACGTCAAACTCTTGGACTCAAGAGAGCCTCTTACCTCAGCCTCCCAAGTAGCTGGGAGTACAAGTGCCTGTCATCGCATCCAGCTATTTTTTTTTTTTAGAGACGGGGTCTTCCTCTTACTCAGGCTTGTCTCAAACTCCTGAGCTCAAGAAATCTACTCTACTGGGCCTCCCAGAGTGCTAGGATTACAGGAATGAGCCACCACGTCTGGCCTACTTTTTGTGATTTTGACACTTAAAAAAAATTTTTTTTTCTCCAATCCTTTAATTCCTTATACTACAAACTGCTGAGTTTTGTAGTGAAGCCCAGGAAAGGTGCTTTATTTATTGATTTGTTTCTTGAGTAGGCAGCAGAGCTACTACTGCAGTGAAGAACTTCCTCCAGCTGACTGGGTGGTGGGCCTCTCAGAGTGGCCAGGGGCCTGGATGGCTGCCACACCTTTCAAATGGGATCCGGTCTGCCTTCTGCTTGGTGGGACAGCAAGGTGAGTGGTCATGAGCATTGTTTGGGGTTTGGGGAGGACAGTCAACTTCAAGTTCTGACTTGGTCGAGGATCGCCATAGGCTTCCATGCCCACCTTTTCTGTGATAAGGCAGAAAATTCATAGAATTAAGGCAGGTTGGGTGGATGTTCAGTTGGCTCTTTCCTCACCCATGGGAGCTGAGCTGGAGAATTGAAGCTCATTGTAGTGAATGGGAATTATAGGGAGTTGGAGTCCACCCTGAGCCCACAGATGACCTGACATCCTGCAAGTTCTCCCGTGCCAGCACCACTTGTGCTTTGTTTGCTCTTGTAACCGGGCTCTGCCTGCGTGAGTCGGTGCTTAGCGAATATTGTTGAATGAGTGAAGTCATTCATTCTTTTTTCTTGTTGATACTATTTTAGGAACAGGGTCAGGTTTTAGGGAGTCTACTCTTTAAGAAAAAGAATACAAAAGTACAAATTAAATATAAGTATAAATATTTATTTGGAATGCGTAATGAAATTACAACAAATTACTGGAAGCTCAGAAGATCATATTCTTTCTCTCCAAACTCTTTTTGGCCATTTTGTCAGAAATGCTTTCTTAGGATAACACATTCCTCTGCTAAACCGTCTTTTCCCTCCCCATTTAGAATTCTTTAAAAGGCCCAGAAATTCCCACTCCTCTTCTAAATCTTAACCTTTATTAGCTTTACAGCAAACTTACTGCTGCTTGTTGGTCTGGAGAACCTGAGAAGACCCCAGAAACAGCAGGAATGGGGATGAGTGGAAAGACAGAGACAGAGGAGGAAGTTTTTGACCAAGGTGGGACATTGGCCTTCTTGGGAAAATTGCAAAACAAGTTGGGTCCCAGACTAGCCAGAAATGCCATGGACTCCATGATACTGCCTAGCTTTCCTTTGGGTCACTGCCACAGCTCCTGACTGGCCACATCTCTCATGATTAGGGCTTGGCAGACACCAGTATCCTGCCTTTGGGTCTCCAGTGGATCAAGCTCCAGCATACAGTGAATGAAAAAAATTCTCTTGCTCTATAATCTATTTGTTGGCATCAATGAGGATAATTTGAGGGCAACTATTCTTTCTTCTCTTTCTCCATCATCTTATTTTCTTTCTTCTCAGAGAGAGGAACTGAATATGAGTATCTACATGTCTCTTGTTCTTCTAGAAACTAAAAGCAGGCTCTTCAGAGTCATTTATAGGAGCACATGATTGTCACTTTTTCTCCCACTCCTTGAGTTTCCTCACATCCTTTGTAGAACTTTATGACACATTTGGATGACACACCAGATGTTATAAGTCTTTTCTACAATATTCTTTAACATACAAAGATCTTTAGCTGCCATCATGTGGATCAACTGAATTCAGTAAATGTGTAGGGCACTGGATACTGGCTATAACAAGAGGTCTGGATAGACGTGCACCTTTCAGAGGCCATGAGCTATTGGGAAGGTAGATGGAGAATGTCAAATGCACCATGTGGCTACAGAACTAGGCAGATTACAATGATGTTTCACAAGGAAAGTTCAAACAACGTGGGGAGGGATATAGGAGTTCAAGGGAGCAGGAGCACCTTGAGTTATATATTCTTCATGATAGGGGTGATATATTCTATGCACCTTTAAAGACAGGTGGGATTTCAACACACATCTCTGGACTGGGAGATTAAGAGAAAGGGAGACATTCCAGGCAACAACCGTGAGAAAAAGAAGGGACTCAACAGAGTGTGGGTCAGGTTCAAGGAAAGGTGATCATATGGGTTTGCTGCACAATGGGGGAATATGTTGGGAAATAGTTTAGAAAAATGAGATAGGGTAAAAATTATGGTTGTCCTAAACACTGGGCTTAATATGTGATATCAAAGGGAGGGTGATATGTTGGGGAAATCGAAAAACTTGGTGAGGGAAGATCTTAGTTGAATTACAGTGTTACGATTTACTAGCTAACTGAATGTGGGCAAGTCATTAACACTTGGAGGCCCCCCAGGAGAATGGTGGGGTGATGTCCACACTGTGATTGTAGGATTGTGCTGAGGCTCCAAATAAAGGAAATGATATTTGGTTATTAAGTCTCGCAAGAAACACTTATCCAGTGCCCAGGTCCTACAGATATTGAGGGAAACCAGGCACACAGGACTCTCTGTTCTGAAAGAGCTGACACATCGGCTCAGGGGACCAGGTAAAGCACGCATGGACCAGCCCAAAGGCAACGAGACAATTCCAGACAGTGGCAATTGCCATGAAGCGGTAAGAACTGACAACTGGGTAAAGAGCAAGGAGGTGGGGGAAGGAGAGCTGGTTTTTAGCATCTTAGATGTGGTAGTCAGGGAAAGCTTCGTGGAGGAAGAGACAACAGGTGAAAATAAGTGAGAATTATAAAGCTCTGGGAGGCTGGCACTCCAGGCAGAGGTAATGGCAAGCCTAAGTTTGGGGAGCAATAGGAAGGCGGGGGATGGAGAGCAGGGAAGAATGTGGGAGACACATTCCATAAGGTGGTTGGGATGGATCATGTGAGACCATGAGGTCTAGAGAAAGGAGGTTGTTTTTCAATCCAAGGGTGATGTGAGGTTGGTTGGTTTAAAGCAGCAGGCAAGCACAGTTCAGTTTCTTATGTACGGAAAGATTATAGCAGCACAAGAATGGAAGGGGGGTATAGGAAGAAGACTGGTGTAATTTATGCAAATAATAGTGATGGCATAGACAGTGGTTGGCAGGAGATGGGGATACATGTGTGACGGTGAATTGCAGGTGCAACTTGACCGGGCCTCAGGTAGCTGGTAAAACATTATTTCTATGTCTCTGAGGGTGTTTCTGGAAGAGATTAACATTTAAATCAGTGGACTGGGTAATCAGATGGCCCTCCCTGGAGCAGGTAGTCTCATCCAGTGTGATGAGGCCCAAATAGAACAAAGGAAGAAAGGGGGATGGGAGGAAGGGGACATTTTTTCCCCCTGTTTGAGCTGGAACATCCATTTTCCCTGCCTGTCCTGGGACATTGGTTCCACCTCACCACTTTCAAGTTGGACAGGGACTTACACCATTGGCTTTCCTGGTTCTCCAGTTTGCAGAAGGCTGACACTGTGTCTCTATGGGCCCCATGATTGTGTGGGCTGATTTCTACAATGAGTGTGTGTGTCTATCTGCCTATCGTTTCCCTGGAGGACCCGGACTAATACAACATAGTTGGATTTGGGATATTGGGGCTGCCACCATAAAATTATTGCTATATTAGATGTGACTGAAGATAAAATGCTGAATGAAAGTGCCTTGTAATTTGAAAGTCCTGCTTACGTACGTACGAAGCATTAGAGTTGCCTGGGTTGGTCAGCAGTGAAGGTGGCAGGCTTTGAGCTTGGGAATGGCGTGCAGTGGTGCTTCAGCGAGTTCAGCGGGCATTCCATGCAGTATGTGGAGCATGGGCAGAACCCAGGCGGGAGAACATCCGCCAGCTCTGTGCCTCTCAACTTGTACCTGCACCCAAGTCATTTGGGATCTTATAAAATGCAGATTCTGATTCTGCAAGTCCAGGGTGAGGTCTGAGATTCTCTGTTTATAACAGGCTCCCAGGTGATGCCAAAGCTGCTGGTCTGCAGGCCACACTTCTGGCAGCAAAGAATTCAGGAGGAAGTTAGGGAGGGCTTGAATTGGGTTAGGAGTGTGGGTAAAGAGAAGAGAGAATTTCCTTTTACAGTAGACGTACAGATTGAAGAACAAAGGAGAGTCATGAAAGAATGACCTTTTGAGTCAAGGTGAGTAAGAAAGGACGGTGTCAGTAATGCAGACACTGGAATCAGGAGGAGCTCTGGGGATGGGAGTTTCTGGTCTCAATTATTTTTTTCTTGTGCTACAACTTGGGATGTGACGTGGGTATTTGGGGGTGGGATGCCTGTCCAACCTGTTTATTCAGTCTTTCCTGGAGGCATGAAGGGTCAAAGCTTCCATTCTCCACTTCTCTATCTGCTGAGTGTTAGAGCACAGAGACTACATGTATTTAAAACCCTAAAGGGAAGGAGGACTGGGAACCTCATTCCAAGCGATGTGGTTGGGATTTGAACCAGCAAATCATCTCAGAACTCGGGAAAGACCACATTTTCTTGGACTCTAGTGTCTTAGTCCCTGCATGTTTACTGCTGAGGGTCCTTGAAGACCAATCCCTACTTCTATCACCCATATATTCAATGCTGCTGGCTTTAGATATCAATACTATAGACCCAGAGGACTAGTTCTAGTACGTGTGTGATGCTAATAATATTAACACGAGTCTAGACTATTAAGCCTTCATTATGTGCAAAGCATTCTGCTAAGCACTTTATGGATGTTGTTTCATTAAATGCTCACAATCCCAGGAGGAAGGTAATAGAATTACCCTTCCCCACCCTCTACACCACCCACTCCCTTCTCATAGCCAAAGGACACAAGATTTTGCAAGGCTCAGTGGCTGGCCCAGGCCCCACGGTGGAGTGGCAGAACTGGAATTCCCATCGGTCCATCAGGTAGTTCTTTCACCAAGCAGACCCTGGGAGTCTGGTTCCCGCAGCCTTCTCTTAACCATTTGTGAAACAGTTCCTCTGGCTTCGTGCACACAGAATTGTTTACTTCTTGCCTGGAATCCGACCAGGGCAGCAGGTACAATGGGGCTCTGCTCTTTCCTCTGCCCCTAGTTAACATTGTGACATTTTAAGCACTTGAATTCTTTGGGGTAAAATCTTTTTGTCTAGGAAAAGGATTAAGTGAGACAGTGGTTTCTCACACCCAGCGACAGTCAATGGAGGGACTTTGAACAAACACCAACTGTGGCCCCTCTGAGATTATAATTCAAACAGTTTGGTGAAAGGCCCAGGTATAGGAGCTTTGACATAGTTTCTAAGGGATACCAGTGGGCAGCCCAGGATGGTCCCATAGACAGTTAGTCACTCCTTTAGGAGGTGACATCATCTTTTGCTGCCTTCCTGACACTTCATCATACAAATCTCTCATGACGAGGCGTCTGACTCTTCCGGCCACCAGAACGAATTTCACGGTGGCTTTTATTCTGGCCACAAAGCCTACATGTGGCTCTGTGCTCTGAAGCATTAGGCATCAGGTGGTCTGATTTGGTAATAAAAACTCCAGATTTTACATGTGGGAAAGATGGGGGAGGGGTGGTAAAAGAAACTGCTTCCCAGATGGCCTTCGGCGGGGTCTGGAGCAGCCGTGGTCCTCTGCGTGCTGAGAATAACCTGGATGTGAGAAGCTCAGGCCCATCCAGCAGGACCTGCCTTGAACTGGCCAGGAAGGAGGGTCACTGAAAGTCTGAGATATTATGCAGAGACATGAAAGCAGGCACAAGTGCTACAGGGAAGTCATTTCCTCCCCTCGGCTGGGTGTGCAATTCTCCTGGGCTTCCCGAACAGGTGCTCCTGAGGGCTGCGTGTGGCCCCGAAGCCCTACTAAATGAGGTGGGACGGCGATCGGGAACCCTCACGGGAGGCTTCTCAGCTGGGTGGTCTCTCCTCGCAAACGGTGCCCATGCATTTTACTCTAAGGTAATTAGGAATAGGGTTACATGTCTTAGTCGTCCTGGCAGAGCCAAGCCCCGATAAATTCCCTGTCCATCCCCACCTTTTCTCACTTCTGGTCCTGAACTGCTGAACCCAGAGATGTTTGCCTTTCTGTGGCAGGATGACATCAGCGAGGAGGCAGTTCCTCGGCCGAGAGAGCCAAGTCCTCAGACACCATCTCGGAAGTAGGACAAGAACATTTTGTTTCTGCGATCCAACCCAGAGAACTGCTTGGTCCCTGAAGCACGAGCCAAATGTGTTTGCGCAACCTCAGCAGTGGCTCCCAAAATGTGTTTCAAGAATTTGACAAGGGTTTCATTGCTTTTGGGAGTGAACGAACGGGGATGGGTGACTCGTGTTGGCCAGACATGCCAATGGGAGCTGGGGGCTCCAACCGCAAAATGGCTTAGGGTCCCAAGCGACAATCTTCCTGGCTCGGCTGGACGTGAGATCATACTCACACGCCAGCGCGGACACGCAGCTGTGGGGAACATTGAGATCGAGGTGGCCAGGGCCTGGCGACATGCCATCTCAGCCGGGGCGCTTATGCATTGGGAAGGAGCAAGGAAGCTCCCACTTTGGCTGTTGCTCCTGGAAATTTGCTCTGCGTTCCTGAATCCTCCTGGTTAAATTGCCCATCCTTACACTCCAGGCACTGGTATAAGAACACACACACATGCTACACACACAAAACACACATACATAGAGTTGAACCGTTTAGGAGATAAAACTCACCATGTGCATGCTCCTATTGGGAGAAATAAAGGACTATAAAAATGTGCGTGCACTTGAAAATGGCCGCCATTTGAAAGCTAATGTTGTTTTCTTTCACAGGCAGATCTTATAATAAACTCTTAGACTTTGTAGTGATTCACAGTTTACAGAACAATTGCACATCTCATCTAATCAGCCCAACAACTTTGTAAATAAATGTATTTGTTCCCTCCCTATTTTAACACCTAAGGAAATTAAAGATCAGAGAGGTTAAGTGACTTACTCACTAGAGTGCACAGCAATTTAGTTTCAGAATCAGGGTGAAAAACATGGGTTGTCCCATCCAACCTCTCTGCTACATTGGCTCCTTAGTTTTGATGTTAGAAAGACTGAAGGCCAATAAGCACGTGACTCATCTTTTCATAGGACTAGATGCCTGGGCCTCAAAGCGTGGTTATAGCAGCAACATCTTGGAGTGAGCCTTTTAGAAATGCAAAATATCAGACCCACCCCAGTCCTTCTGAATCTTAATATGCATTTTCGCAGAAGCTCCTCAGATGATTTTGGGACACCCTGGAGGAGGGGGGGCTAGGGTTTCATTCTCATTTCTGTCACATTCAAGAATATCTGTGTGCCAAAACTGCATAACCTGGAGAACCAATAAAAAATACTCATGCAAAAACCTCAAAATCCCACACCCGCTATTTTGCTTCTGGAATGAAGGCAAAATCAACTTTCTTTAAAAACTCTCCAAGTGGTTCTCCTACGTAGCCAGGTTTGGTTTCTCTCCACCTGCTCTGAGTCTTTGGGCCTTGTCTTCAGAGAATGGCCTGTGTGTACTTTGCCCCCGCCTCGTGCTGTATTGACACCGCGGGATTTGTGGGACATTTTGTACGGAATCCAACCTTTCTGTCTGTTGACAGACTTGACTATAATAAGGATGTCTGAGTGTGTCACCCTCACGTGGTGGCTATGCCAGTGGCACGGCCTATCTGATCCCCTCCCTCTTCCGGGGGCAGAAGCGTTGAGATATCAAGGCTCCCCACTTTTAACTGAGGAGTTGTGAGCCACTCATGCAGCACTGAAGCCCCCGGAGTGAAGAGGAAGGACCCCGACAGTTCACCCTTCACGTAAAACCCTCATATGTCTCTTTGGGCTGGTGACACAGTCAGCTTGTCGCCGAGAACACCAAGAGAGTGAGACACAGGCAAGAGCCAGGTCCCATGAAAAGCCCGGCTGTTTCTGGGAAGGTGTTGAGAGCCCTGAAGACATTACCATGTTCAATGAACCTCCTGTGAAAAAAAAAAGTGAAAACCAAAAGAAAATCCACATTTTTCTGTGTGTACAGAGTCCTGCTGTAAGATTTGGAAATGTGTTCACTCTCCCGTTGAGCCATCTGCTAGAGATATCAAGACAAAAATTCATTAGGGAGTGATTAAGCCCGGGTCAAGGGAGGACAGCTGAACGGCCAAGGCCACTGAGCCGGCTTGTGTATGACAGAGCTCGTAATTCTAGACGTTCCACATTTCACTGCTTTTTAGATATGCAGGCGTGACTCCGGGCAGCAGGACCCGCGCTGGTTTACTGGGTTTTGCAAAACTGCCTAGAAATTCAAGAGGGTTTCTTGCTGGGCCCTGCCCTACCCGTGTTAAGACAAGCCAGGCGCTCCTATTTTCATGTGACATCTGTGCTTGTCAGGCCTCATACTGGACATGTGAGGACACGTGCTTAATCTGGGTGCCACACACAGAAAACGGGCAGCTGTCGCCACTCCTGGCTGCCGCACTTGTGGCTGGTCACGTCCTGCTCTGCTGACTGCTGTTCCCATCTCCTTCGTCCCGCTCTGCTTCGTGGCTTAGCAGCTGCACGGCTCATTATTCTCTTCTCCTTTCCCGAAACTTCTTGGATTTCTCTCATCACCTCCCTCCTGTCTCTTCCCAGCCCCTAGACTCAGGGCACAGTCCAGTTCCTGAAGCTAAGTCTCCCCCTCCAACTCCCAAGCTCAGGGTCCTAGGGAACCACAGAAGAAGGCTTCGAGCTTCTCTCAGATCTTGAGCTGGAGGCAGGGAAGGTTCTAGGCTCTTGGTACCTGGAGTTTTTGATGTCTGTCCTGCACAGGGGGATCAGCTATCCCATGAGTGCCGTGCAACATGGGGGTGTTGTGAGCTTCCAGCTGGCAGAGAAGAGGCCAAGGCAGGGCAGAGTCCTGCTCTCCCAGCAAGTGTACAGGCAGGATTCAGGTGGTGCGGGTGAGAGGTCCCCAGGTTACAGACGCCAGTGGCTCTCAGCACTGACAGGACATGGAGCCCTCTGGGGTATTTCTGAAACATTTTCATTTCTGGGCCTTAGCCCCTGGAATTCTGACCTAACTGGGGTGGGTCGAAGCCCGCACGTTGTCCATGTCTCCTCACAAGCTGTGGGGAGGCACCGCTGTTCCACTGTCCTTGGGTAGGGTCTTAAATCGAGTCAAATCACCAAATCCCCATTTCCAAGATGGTGGTCATCTTGAACGATGGCTAGAGTCCATATGCGAGGGACCAGGGTAGTCTCACGTTTGCTGGTCCAATGAAGGGAAGCCGGCACTAATGGAAATGTTGGGAAAAATGAAATTTTGCTGCTGCCCAGCCACACAGTGGCTTATTAACTGCTAACTAAGTGTTGCCAGACAGCGCTCCCAGAGGGGCTGGCTGTAATGAGTAAGATGGCGGAGGGAGGTCATGGGTAATTACACATCAGCTCGGCTCAGGTGCTGCTCACACCTCCTGCTCTCCTTACTGCAGGTCTCTGAGGCCAGCCTCTGTGCTGGGGGCAATCTTTCTGTGGCTTATTAGATTATGTTTGACCATAGCTCATGGCTTTTAGATTTGCCTAATTCTTTTGCAGGGAAACACCCCCAAAACGGTATTATTTACATGTCTGTCTTAATTCCCTTTCCATAAGAGGAGAATGGGAGCGACCACTCATGTGAATGCGGCTGGGCTGGTTGAGTCTGCCGGGAGAGGGGCAGCGGGGTCTCCCCTGAGTGCTCACCACTGGTGTGTGCAGACTCACCTGTCTTTCCTGGCTCACAGTGGAAGCCATGTGGGTTCTTGGTCCAAGAGTGCACCTTTAGACATCATCTCCAAGTAAGCCACCTGATGGCACAGGAGAGATTCTCAAAAGGGACACTTGTACAGTAGCTGTGATCCCTAGTGATGGGTTTCCCCACCAGGAACCTGGAACCTCAGGGCTACGAGGAATCTGCAGTGTCGTACGTAGCCTGGAGTCACATATTTGAATGTTTATGCAGCCCTGCTGTAATGGAAATTTCTGTGACAATGAAAGTGTTCTATAATCTGTGATGTCAATTCTGTGGCCCCTAGCGACATGTGGCTTTTGAGCACTGGAAATTGGCTAATGGGACTGAACTGAATTTCTAAGTTTATTTAGTTTTAAATCATTTACATTTACATTTAAATAGCCACAGGTGGCTAGGGGACCACTGGAGCGGACAGACAGTGAAGGTCTGCAGAGTCAGGCAGAGCAGGTGCACACGGGGAAGGACCTGGGCCCAGCTCAGTCCCCAGGATCTGGTTGGGCCTACCGAGCATGGAAGGAATGACGTGGCTCCACTTCAACAAGGAGTTTTCATGTAGGAATGCTCTGGGCTCAGGAGTGAGATGTCCTAATATCTAAAGAGCAAACAACAATCCGGGTGTTTATTTGAAATCTTCTAAGCTTTAAATATCAGAGAGTCTTGAAAGATTTTAAATCATGTAGGACTTTTCTTTTTTTCTTTTCTTTTCTTTTTTTTTTTTTGAGACAGAGCCTCAAGCTGTCACCCTGGATAGAGTGCTGTGGCATCACAGCTCACAGCAACCTCCAATTCCTGGGCTCAAGCGAATCTCTTGCCTCCGCCTCCCAAGTAGCTGGGACCACAGGTGCCCGCCACAAC
>CAUYRH010113560.1:0-28264 GCA_963574655.1 Perodicticus potto | reverse complement strand
GGAAGAGCTGCCTGTTTCCCTCAGAAGTAGACTTCGGCTGGAACCCAGAGAGGGAACAGGAAGAGCTGCCTGTTTCCCTTAGAAGCAGACTTCAGCTAGACCTCAGAGAGGGAACAGGAAGAGCTGCCTGTTTCTCTCCTGGGTCCTCTTGCCTGGAGGTTTAGTTTTTCCTCTACTTATAATTCTTCTTTCCTGTAAATAAATCCTGATTTACCACTACTCTTGTGGTCCTTCGATTCCTTCTTCGAATCGCCTGAGACCAAGAACCTAAAATTCCAGCATCACTGGCACTGTGGTTCAACCTGGGAGGCTAATGTGGGAGAATTGCTTGAGCTCAAGAGTTCAAGACTAGCTTGAACGAGAGCAAGACCCCATCTCTACTAAAAAAAGAAAAATTAGCTGGGCATGGTGGTGCATGCCTACAGTCCCAGCTACTTGAGGGATGAGGCAGGAGGATCACTTGAGCCCAGGAGTTGGAGGTTACTGTGAGCTCTGAGGAAGCCATTGTACTCTAGCTGGGATGACAGAGCAAGACTGTCTCAAAAAGTAAAAAAAATATACTTTTAAAAGGTCAAAAAGTTTACACTTAACATACTGTTGGTAATTGAGGCAGTTTGTAATTTAAAAAGCAAGTCAAAGAATATATATTCAATGCCAGATTATAAAACTAAAGGGTCAGAAGTAGTTGTTTAAGTCAGAATTTATATATTCAGTGGAATACTATGTACCTGTGAAAAGAATGAGTTGAATCCATGTTAGTGGATACGAGAAATTTCCAATAAAAAACAAGTAAACATAAAGGGCTCCCAATTGTTTAGGAAAAGAAACAGGGCAGGGGTAATACACATTCATCAATTTATATGTTTTTACATGTATGTATTTATAAAATAAGAATATATAAGAAAGTCATAATGGCTGCCTTGGAAGACAGGTCTGAAGTAGAAGATTTGACTTCTTATATTGTTTTTGTACTCTTTTTAGCTGGGTACAAATAGCCATGCACCCTATAAGGACATTTTGGTGAATGATGGACAATATATACCACAGTGGCCCATAAGATTTTAATACCGTATTTTTACTGTACCTTTTCTGTTTTTAGGTATGTTTAGATATACAAATACTTGCCATGTGTTACAGTTGCCTTCAGTAGCCTAGGAGAAATAGGCCCTAGACGGGGTGGGGGACTTTAAGGCTATATGTGACTTTCTAGGTCCTCATGTGCAGCCTTTTGACTGAATGCAGATTTTACAGAACAAATCCTTTTATTATTAATATGTCTTTGTTCTTTTATATTTTTATTTTATTATTAAAATGAACATATTTACAATACCAAAGAATACATTTTTTTTTCTTAAAATGTTTTGTTTATTTAGGATGTGTTTGGTTTTATGTGTTTGTTTTTTTCTTTTTCTTGTTGCCCTGGGTAGCATCCCATAGCATCATAGCTCACAGCAACCTCAAAGTGTTGGACTCAAGTGATCCTCTTGCTTTAGCCTCCTGAGTAGCTGGGACTACAGGGCCAGCCACAATGCCTGGCTAAGTTTTTCTATTTTTAATAGAGACAGTGTCTCACTCTTGCTCCGGCTGGTCTTGAACTCAAGCAATCCACCCACCTCAGCCTCCCAGAATGCTAGGATTCCACGTGTGAGCCACAGCACCCGGCCAGAATAAAATGTTTTCATGTTATAATCCTCACAGATTGACCAGCACAATTAGAACAATATTAAGCCATAAGGGCTAAATTGACAGCCGCTGTGCTCATGATTTAGTTCTAATTTTCCCTGCCTATCTGGTGCCATTACCTCATGAGGCTGGTTAGCGAGAGTATATGGAGGTCAAATACGCTAGTCTGTTACTAGCTTTTGGTAACAGTGCACTCTGCTTTTGTTTGAAGTGGAATTTGTGAATAGCTGCACAGCTGAACAGTATTTTTTAATTCTGTCTGGTTCTCACAGCCCACCATGTCAAAGAAGACCAAGGAACACAGGAGGAAGAGAACATTTTTTTTAATGAGGACTGGGCATTGCAATATTGTTTCTGCTAAAGATAGTATGATTTACATGCTTCGTGATACCACAATATCAACATTAAAGAAATTCAGTGCCCATCAGCATTATAACACTCATAAGGACTACAAATTTTTTAATTAGGCACAAAAGGTTGTATTGCGGATAATTAAAAGGTACAAAGACAATTGTTTCAAGCAGCAGTAAGACCTGGGACTAATGCCACTAAAGCTTTTACACTTCAGGGGGAAAAAGAAACCATTCAGTGATGTAGAAATTGTGAAAGAATATATTGTTGAAGTCAGGATGCTTAGACCCTGGTAATGTTTCGAAGTACAAACAACTGCCTCTTTCAAGGAAACCATAACTAATCAGCGGCAAGAATCAGCCTTCAACTTAACAGATTTACTTCATGCACTACGTTAAAAGAAAAATACATGTTACTGAATCAGTATGGATGAATGATCTGATACTACTGACTTGGTGTAGGTTTCATATTTCATTAGGGTCATAAGATTTTCTTAGCTACATAGCTACTTGCTTTGGGCACTCTTCCGAACATGGGGAATAGAATAGCTTCAATAACTTTCAAGATAAATGTGAAGTTGAATTGGATTTGATAAGTTAGCAAGTATATGTACAGATGGTGCACAGGAAAACAGGAAGGCTTTATTGCACAGATTTTAAAAAGTATTAATAGATTCTGATGCTCTCATTTCTTTCATTGTATCTTGCATCACCAAAATCTCTGTGCTAAAGCTACTATTTAAAGTGAGACCTTGCAACAAGTTATAAGAATTGTTAACTTGAGTCATACAAGTGCAACATGGCCTCAGTTTTGTAACATGCTAAAGTTGAATGATGAGGTAGTCAGTGTGAATTTGTGGTATCAGTCTAAAGAGCTGGTATCTCAAGGATAGGTTTTAACCAATCTTGATCTTTGCAAGAATGATAGTTACATTTTATGAAGAGCAGAATCAAAAATGAATTATTAAAAGAAAATTTCTCTAGGAATATAGCATTTCTTTGTGGCGCTGTCAAAACTACTCGAATATTTCTTTGCAAGGTAAAACTAAGTCTATATACATGTATGGTATGTGGGAAAAAATCCAAGCACTTAAAAAAAAAAAAAAGCTGGGAGGAGGAGTCAAGATGGCTGACTAGAAGCAGCTTTTGCTAGAGGCCTCTGTTCAGAGAGAGAGAGACTGGACTAAATTGGACTCAGCAAAGCTGAAGATTGGAAGCTGAGCACAGAAGAGAGGTGCACATCATCTCTGCTGAGACAAGCTGTGAATCCAAGAAAGAAAGAAAGACCACAAAGACCAGGTACAAAGCCTATTACCAAGAGGATGGGAGACCCCTCCCCCACGAGGGAGGGGGATAGAGGGCTCTCTGCAAGTGAGGACCTCTCCCATTACCCCATGGGAGAGAGCTGCCAAACCCTGGTCCTCCAGAGAGCTCCCACCTCTGTGCCTAAGTATCATACTGCCTGCCACAAAAGTGAACAAATATTTTCTCCTCAATTCTGAACACACAGCTCACCCTACCCTTCATCCTGGCTGCCTGAAGGTCTGCCCACTCCAGAGGCCAGAGTGGGGAATTCACTGAGAGGCCTGGGTGTTGTGTGGACCACTGGACAGGAGCTGGAAACAGTGGCATGTGTGGAAATGGAGCACAGAGAGGTAGTGGCACATGGAGTCAATTGTGTGGGCTGAAACAGTGACAGGCATGGTGGCAGTGATGCTAGAGTTCTTGACTTTGGCAGGCAAACTTTCCTGACTTTCTTTCACACTAGAGGGGACCCTGCTCTAGCCCCTTGAGAGCATATAGATGGATCTGCCTGCAGATTTCTGTTTTCTGGCTGCTTGGCAACCCTTTGAACTCTTTTGGGTGAGTAGTGTTTGTACTGCCTAGGAAAATCTGATTGGAACTTTCAGCCTGGATTGTCCACCCAGGGACCCTCTGAGGTTGAGCAGTGGTGGTATTGCAGGCAGAGAGGGGCAGATCTTCCTTCTCCAGCTGTCTCCCATGGGGGGGGGTGCGCTACAGGTGTTTGTATCTTTCCCCAGCTGAAATTCCTGGTAATAACACAACTCATTAGGATTGGGTAGAGGCAAGCTGACATCAAGATAGAGCCAGCTTGTGTTTCCTCACCAAGTGAGCCCTCAAGAGTTTTTGGCTGTAGCTCTGAAAGGAAGCTTTGCAAGGTTGTAGGGGAAAAGCCACAATCAAAAGACCCAGCTCATTGGAGAAGGGGTGATTAGCTCTAATTCTCAGGGCCTTTAATCCAGTCTCCTTCAACCAGTTTTAATTGCCAAATAGCAGAAAATACTCATGGGGAGGAATCAGCAGAAGAACCCTGGCAACATGGAAAATCAGAGTAGATCAACTCCCCCAAGGAATGACAAAGGCAATACAACAGAAAATACCACCCATAGAGAAACTGCTGAAATGTCAGAAATAGAATTCAAAATATGGATGGCAAATGACTAGAATGGAAGAAAAAATGGAAATAAAGACCCCCAAAATAGTTCAAAAGTTGTCTCAAGAAATTAATGAATTTAAAGACAAAGTCACCAAGGATATAGACATAATGAAAAAAGATATACCACAGAACATAAGGAATTGAAAAAGGCATACAAGGAGTTTCGAAATAGAGACCCTCAGTAATAGAGTTGAACAGAAGAAAGAATTTCAGAAACTGAAGACTAGTCTTTTGAACTATACCATGCATTCAAAGAGGCAGAAAAAAGGAGAACTAAAATGGGATATTCCCTAAGAAAGCTATAAGATCATTCCAAAAGATCAAACATCCAAATTATAGGGATTCCTGAAGGAGACGAGATGATCTTAAAGGCACAGGTGCTCTACTGTGAGACATTATGGTGGAGAATTTCTCAAGCATTGGAAGAGTTACAGAAATTAAAATATTAGATAGTTTCAAAACCCTAGCACAAGTCAACCTAAATAAAGCATCTCCTAGACACATTGTAATTAATTTTGCCAAAGTTAAGATGAAGGATAAAATCCTGAAAGCAGCCAGGCATAAGAAAAATATTACCTAAAAAGGGAAAAATATCAGGATGACCACAGATCTTACATCTGAAACTTTTCAAGCCAGAAGAGGATGGTCATCAACCTTTAACCTTCTAAAACAAAACAACTTTCAGCCCAGGCTCCTGTATCCAATTAAACTGGAGTTTCATTTGTGATGGAGAGATCAAATACTGACATCCATATGTTAAAGACATTTTCAATAACTAGACCAGCTCTCCAGGAAATACTCAGACTCATTTTTCATAATGACCAGCACAATGGTCTACCCAAGTAAACTCACTCAGAATTTAAAGAACAAAACCTACCTTGCATACTGGTAAAAGGGTTAAAAATGTGTACTGGACCTTTGAAAAACAAGATGACCAAAACGCTGCCATACCCATCAGTTCTCTCAATTAATGTGAATGGCTTAAATTCTTTAAAGAAGCATGGGTTGGCTGACTGGATACAAAAACTCAGGCCAGATATGTGTTGCCTACAAAAAACACACCTGATCTCAAAGGATAATACGAGACTCAAGTTTAAGGGATGGAAAATAGTAATCCAAGCAAATGGAAATCAGAAAAAAGCAGGGTTACAATCTTATTTGCAGGTACAGTTGGATTTAAACCAAAAAAATAAAGACAAGGATGGACCCTAATATATTTGTTAAAGGAAACACTCAACATGAAGAGATTTCAATAATTAATATTTACATGCCCTACCTGAGTGCTCCTCGATTTATAAAACCAACCCTAATGGATATGAACAGTATGATATCTTTCTGCACTATAATAGTTGGGGATTTTTTTTTTTTTTTTTTTTTGGTAGAGACAGAGTCTCACTTTTTTGCCCTTGGTAGAATGCTGTGGCATCACGCAGCTCACAGCAACCTCCAACTTCTGGGCTTAGGCGACTCTCTTGCCTCAGCCTCCCAGTAGCTGGGACTATAGGTGCCCGCCACAACACCTGGCTATTTTTCTGTTTTGCAGTTCAGCTGAGGCTGGGTTTGAACCCACCACCTTTGGTATATGGGGCTGGCGCCCTACTTGATGAGCCACAGGTGCTGCCAATAGTTGGGGATTTTAATACCTCTTTGGCAGTTATGGATAGATCCTTCAAGAAGAAACTAAACACAGAAATAATGGACTTAAACTTGATCGTAGAACAAATGGACTTAACAGACATGGAGAAAACTTTTCATCTTAACAAAACTGAATACATATTCTTATCATCAGCCCATGGATCGTCCTCCAATGTTGGATCATATCTTAGGACACAAGACTAACATCAACAAATTTAAAAGAATAGAAATTATTCCTTGTATCTTCTCAAACCATCATGGAATAAAAGTTGAACTCAATAATAACAGAAATTAGGCTGGGCGTGGTAGCTTATGCCTGTAATCCCAGCACTTGGGAGGCCAAGGTGGGTGGATTGCCTGAGTTCATAGGTTTGAGAAAAGCCTGAGCCAGAGTGAGACCCTGTCTCCCAAAAACTAGCTGGGTGTTGTGTCAGGTGCCTATAGTCCCAGCTACTTGGGAGACTGAGGCAAGAGGATCATTTGAACCAAAGGGTTTGGGGTTGCTGTGAGCTATGATGCCATGACACTCTACCAAGGGTGACCAAGTGAGACTCTGTCTCAAAATAAATAAATAACAACAGAAATTTTTGTCCTCAAACAAAGTCATGGAAACTAAATAACCTTATGCTGAATGATAGCTGGGTTAAGGATGAGATTAAGAAGGAAATCATTACATTCCTAAAACAAAATGATAATGAAAACACAAACTATCAAAACCTGTGGGACACTGCAAGAGCAGTCCTAAGAGAGAAATGTATAGCATTCAAAGCCATCGTCAAGGAAACAGAAAGAAAGCAAGTCAACAACATAATGGACCATCTCAAGCAACTGGAAAAGAAAGAAAAATCCAACCCCAAACTCAACAAAAGAAAGGAAATAACCAAACTTAGAGCAGAATTAAATGAAATTGAAAAGAAACAAACCATTCATTAGATCAATGAAACAAAAAGTTGGTTCTGTGAAAAAATTAATGAAATTAATAAAACTTTGGCTAGACTAGAAACAGAAAAGTAAGATCTCTGATAACTTCAATCAGAAATAAAGGGGAAATAACAATAGATACCACAGAAATACAAAAGATCCTCCATGATTACTACAAAAAAACTCTATTCTCAGAAATATGAAAATGTGGATGAAATGAACCAATAGCTGGAAGAATGACAACTTCCTAAACTCAATCAGAAAGAAGTAGAAATTCTGAATAGACCTACATCAAGCACTGAAATAACATCAACTGTACAAAATCTTCCAAAAATGAAAAACCCTGGACCAGATGGTTTCATATCAGGATGCTACCAAATCTTCAGAGGAGCTAGTACCTATATTACATAATTATTTCAAAATATAGAAAAGGAAGAAATCCTCCCCAACACATTCTATGAAGCATATTTCACCCTGATCCCCAAACCAGGAAAGGACCCAACAAAGAAAGAAAACTATACACCAATATCATTAATAAATACTGATGCAAAAATATTCAATAAGATCCTAGCAAACAGAATACAATTGCACATTAAAAAAGTTATACACTATGATCAAGTTGGTTTTATCCCCAGGTTACAAGTTTGGTTCACTGTATGTAAATATATAAATGTAATTCACCACATAAATAAAAAACAAATACCATGTGATTCTCTAAATTGATGCAGAAAGGCTTTTCATAATATCCAGCATTTTTTCATGATTAGGACACTTAAGAAAATAGGCTTAAATCTATCAAGTATGGAACACAAATGTCTTAATACTATGATTAAGTAAATGAGGTGAAAGCTATGTTAATTAGTAGGATGTAAGCACTCCAATTTGTACAAATAATCAATACATTGAATCCCACAAAGGCATAAATGTATTTGTGATCTATGTATATATGACTTAATAAAAGGGGGGAAGAAAATAGGAAATGAAGAAAAAAAAGAAAATAGGCTTAGGAAGGCCATTTCTTAAATTGATAGAGGCCATCTATAGCAAACCCACAGCCAATATCATGTTGAATGGAGTAAAACTGAAAGTATTTACACACAGATCTGGCACTAGACAAGGATGCCCATTGTCACCACTGCTACTCAACATAGTGCTGGAAGTCCTAGCCATCACAATTAGGCAAGAGAAGGAAATCAAGTGTATTCAAATGGAGACAGAGGAGGTCAAACTCTTGCTCTTCACAAGTGACATGATCTTATACCTGAAAACCCCCAGGGACTCAACTACAAAGCTCTTAAAAGTGATCAAGGAATATAGCAGCATCTCAGGATACAAAATCAATACTTATAAATCAGTAGCCTTCATATATGCCAACAATAGTCAAGCCAAGAATATAATCAAAGAATATAATCAATTCATTTTACAGTAGTGCCAAAGAAGATGAAATACCTGGGAGTATATCTAACAAATGTGATAGATGTGAAGGATCTCTGGAAAGAAAACTATGAAACCCTTAGAAAGGAAATAGCAGGAGAGGTTAACAAATGGAAGAACATACCATGCTCATGGTTGGAAAGAATCAACATTGTTAAAATTTCCATACTGCCCAAAGCAATCTCTCTATATAATGCAATCCCCATCAAAGTACCAATGTCATACTTTAAAGAACTTGAAAAAATAGTACTTTATTTTATATGGAGTCAGAAAACAAACAAACAAACAAATAGCCAATACAATTCTTAGAAATAAAATCAGGTCTGGAGGTATCATGTTACCAGACTTCAGGTTATACTATGAATCTATAGTGATCAAAACAGTATGATACTGGCACAAAAATAGGTATGTAGATTCATGTAATAGAATAGAATATCTATAGATGAACCGAGCCACATATTGTCATTTGATCTTTGATAAGCCTAGCAAAAACATGCTCTATTCAATAAATGTTGCTGGGAGAACTGATTAGTCACTTGTAGAAGACTAAAACTGGACCCACACCCCTCACCATTGACACAAATTGCCAGGCAAAAGATTTCTATTTAAGACATGAAATTATAAAAATACTAGAAGACAGTAAGGGAAAAACACTTGAAAATATTGGCCTGGGAAAATTTTTATGAGGAAGAACCTCTGGCAATTGTAGCAACACCAAAAATAAATAACTGGGATTGATCAAGCTAAAAAGCTTCTGTACAGCTTAGGATCCTACAACCAAAGCAAATAGCCTTTGCAACAGGAAAAGATTTTTGCATGTTATGAATCTGAGAAAGGTCTGATAACTAGGATCTACAGAGAACTCAAGTTAATCAATAAGAAAGGGTCAAAAAAAACCATTTCTTTGTGGGCAAGAGACTTGAATAGAATCTTCTCTGAAGATGACAGACAAATGGACAATAAACACATGAAAAAATGCTCACTGTCTTTAATCATCAGAGAAATGCAAATCAAAACCACTTTGAGATATCACCTAACTCCAGTAAGATTAGCCCACATCACAAAGTCCCCAAACTGCAGATGCTGGCATGGATGTGGAGAGTAGGGAACACTTCTATACTGCTGGTGGGGTTGCAAACTAATACAACCTTTATGGAAAGAAGTATGGAGAATTCTCAGAGAACTAAAAGTTGACCTTCCATTTGATCCTGCAATCCCATTACTAGGTATCTACCCAGAAGAACAAAAATCATTTTACCACAAAGCGATTTGCACCAAAATGGTATCGCAGCTCAATTCATAATTGTCAAGTTGTGGAAGCAACCCCAATGCTCATGAACCCATGAATGGATTAAGAAATTGTAGCATATGTTAATTCCATGGAATACTATTCAGCCATTAAAAGATAGAAACTTTAGGGTGGTGTCTGTGGCTCAGTGGATAGGGCACCAGCCCCATATATAAAGGGTGGCGGGTTCGAACACAGTCCCAGCCAAACTGCAACAACAAAAAAAAATAGCTGGGCACTGTGGCGGGCACCTGTAGTCCCAGCTACTTGGGAGGCTGAGGCAAGAGAATTGCCTAAGCCCAAGAGCTGGAGGTTGCTGTGAGCTGTGACACCATGGCCCTCTACTAAGGGCGACAAAGTAAGACTCTCTCTCTTAAAAAAAAAAAAGATGGAGACTTTACATCTTTTATGTTTATCTAGATGGAGTTGGAACATACTCTTCTTAGTAAACTATCTCAAGAATGGGGGAAAAAAGTATCCAATATATTCATTACTATTTTTAAACCAATATATAAACACTTACACACTCATACGAATGATAAAACACAAATATAGTCTAACAAAGAGATGGAGTGAGGAAAGGGAGGGGAGAGAAAGGGGAGAGGATGATTGGTGGGAGAAGGCAGGACATTTAGTAGGATCTCACCTAATGCATGTAATGCAAGGGTATATTTCAAAATAACTAAGTAAATTTTAAATTTCTTACCACAACAACAAAAACCAAAAAAGCTATCTTTTTTCAAGACACTTCTTCAAAAGGAAATTTCAGATAAGCATTTTCCCCATTTAGCAATAGTCATTGATAGCAAGATGATATATGTAAATCATTCTAAGAATACACAATTGTTATAGACCTGTTAATTAGATAATACAATAAAAGCTTCACTGACTTTGAGAATCATGATATCAAATTCAAATCAGTATTTCAGCCCCACCTCGTTGATATTACCAAGGCATCTAAGGAACTACAGGTGGAATTGATTGAGCTCTCAGTAGATGATATTTTTAAGGTCATTGATTGATGTTATGAAAGATCCAATTGAAATAGGGAAAAATGCAGTAGACTACTCACACCTTGGGACATGCCTGGGAAATACTTTCTTGCTTTTCAGCCACTTATTGCTGTGAATCTACATTCTCCTACTTAATCCAAATCAAGACACCTGTAAGGTAACGAATGGCTGATACCCACCTAGAGGATCAACTGAAACCGTGGACCTCCATGCTGCAACCAAATATTCAAATGCTTCCCAACAAAAAACAGACACAACAAAGTCATTAAAAGGTTAGTGAACTTTAAACTTAGCAAAATTTTCATTTTATGAAATTATTAAGTACATGGTGGTTAGGTTTTTACAAAACAATGTACATTTTAAAATATATATAATTCAAGTTTCTTGAATCTGGCTGTATTGGATTCCAACTAAATTAATGTGCCTTCCAACATGAAAAGGTTCCCCACCCCAGGGCATCTCATATATAGCCTCATTGTGTACTAGATTATGCTGTATAGGTTTGTATTAAGTACTCTGTTTGCACAACAATGAAATTGCCTAACAATGCATTTCTCAGAATGTCTTCCTGTCAAGTGACTATTTTTGTTTGTTTGTTTTTTGTTTGTTTTTGAGACAGAGTCTCACTTTGTTGCCCTTGGTAGAGTGCTGTGGCCTCATATCTCACAGCAACCTCAAACTCTTGGGCTTAAGGGATTCTCTGGCCTCAGCCTACCAAGTAGCTGGGACTATGGGCACCTGCCACAACACCTGGCCATTTTTTGAGGTGAGGTCTCACTTTGGCTCAGGCTGGTCTGGAACCTGTGAGCTCAGGCAATCTACCTGCCTCGGCATCCCAGAATGCTAGGATGACAGGTGTAAGCCATCTCACCCTGCCCTCAAATATCTAGTTTTTATTTTTTATTTTTTATTTTTTTGAGACAGAGCCTCAAGCTGTCACCCTGGATAGAGTGCTGTGGCATCCCAGCTCACAGCAACCTCCAATTCCTGGGCTCACGCGAGTCTCCTGCCTCTGCCTCCCAAGTAGCTGGGACTACAGGCGCCCATCACAACACCCGGCCATTTTTTTGGTTGCAGCCACCATTGTTGTTTGGCGGGCCCGGGCTGGATTTGAACCCGCCAGCTCAGGTGTACGTGGCTGGCGCCTTAGCCCGTTGAGCCACAAGCGCCAAGCCAATATCTAGTTTTTAATGTAAATAATTTTTTGAGGAAAAAAATGTGTTTGTAAGGGTACATAAATGTTGAATGCATTCTCACTAATGTTTATGCAGATAGTTTTTTGATTTATGTTTTCTATAAGGTTAATAAGGAATTGTCAGCCCCTTGTTAATATAAAAATATAAAATGTTTATAAAATATAAAATGAGAGCAAAGCAATCTTCCAGGTATGCTAAGTGTGGGTATTTCAGAATCTCTACATATATAACTTGACTCTGGAGTGTAAGTCAACTTATCACTAAGCCCTACTGTTGCTAAAGGTAACCCTTGTCTGTCTAGTAACTATGCTTGGCCTTTTGGAGCATCCAAGAACTGTTCTCAGAGTTAGACCATAAAGGAACATGAAATTGTGATAAGTGTCTGCAGGAGTTTCCAGAGTACCCCTGAAAGCAGTCTCTTACCCCAGTCCTCCCAGCAAAAGCATATGGGAGTTCAAGTGATACAGTCATGAATCTAATTAACTTGTTTTAATTTTAAGCATAAAAGATACAGCAAAGTGTCCATATAAGCAAGTAGCTTGTTGAATTTTTACGCCTGTGAAGCCAATACCCTATGTCGAGAAACAGCTGTGTGTCACTCTCAAGTCCTCCATGGGTTCCCTTTCAATCTATTGCCCAGCCCTAAAGGTAACTGTATCCCAAATCGAAACAAAAGAGATTATCTTTGTCCGACTTTGTCTTTTATCTAAATGGAGTCATAGATTACATATTCCTTTGTTCAGCGTTATTTGGAAGTGCATTCCAATTTATTTTTGAAATGTTAACTAGCTGCATTTCAGCTATTATTAGTAACAAAGTACATTTGACTCCTCAGAATTCTTTACAGCATACCTGGACAGTGAGATTGGCAAACACTGTTTGAACAATAGTGTACCCTGAACAGGTTAGTCCGGACTTTGTGCCATTGGCCCCAACCTGCTTTTCCAGCCTCACCTGTAGTTCTCCCCATCTCCTGTTATTAGCAGCACAGCCTCTTGCCCTCACATAGTCATTCCTCCATCCCCATCCTAAGTGTGAGCTCTGAAGCCTTCCCCCATCTGTTCGGCACCATTAAATTTTTACATGCTCTGTATTCTTTTCACTTGGCTAGTCCCTGTATTATAGCATTTATTATGTATTTGAATCACTAGTTAGTAGTCTTACCATTTGCCAAGCTCATTTTACATTGTCTCCAGTGGATAGCATCCTATCTATCACATTATAGGCGCACCACAAATGTTAAATAAATAGGAAGAGATTTCTCTGGAAGGACTTGATAATCTACTGGGGGAGATAGATGTGCAGAGAATTGTAATCAATAATGCTTACATTGCACTTTCTGTATGCCAGCCATTTTTCTAAGTGCTTTTCTAATCCTTACAAGAATGTTAGAAGGTAGATACTATCATGATTCCTGTTGTGCAGATGTGGAGATAAAGAAACTTACCCAAGATCACCTAACTGACACAGAGGCAGAGCTGAGGTAATGAATTCAGATAGTCAGCTTCCGACATCCTCTTATACTTCCCTTCTTAATTTATTCCCTGTCTTCAAGACAGAAGGTGTCTTCAGTGTACACTATTAAAACTAAAATTGTTACATCTTTGGTAATGTGTGGGGGTGGTATGACAAGTCATACTAGAAAAGTGTAATAGGGTCAGATCCTCCAAGAGTAAGTGCTAGGGAATATTGATTACAATAGGCAGTGGGAGCTGATGAGATTTTTCAATAAATGACTGCTTTTGCATTTGAAGAAAGTTATTGCAGTGGCAATATAACAGCTAGACGGATAAGCAAAAATATTGGACAGAGTCTATTATAAGGCCACAGCTCATGCCTGTAAGCCTAGCACTCTGGGAGGCTGAGGTGGGAGGATCGCTTGGGCTCAAGAGTTCAAGACCACCCTGAGCAAGAGTGAGACCCCTGTCTCTACCAAAAATAGAAAAACTAGCTAGGCATAGTGGTGGGAGCCTGTAGTCCTAGCTGTTCAGAAAGCTGAGGCAGGAAGATCCCTTGAGCCCAAGAGTTTGAGGTTGCTGTGAGCTATAACAATCCCATGGCACTTTAACTTGGGTGACAGAGTGAGACTCCATCTCAAACAAAAAAAAAGTCAATTGCAGAAGTCCACTGACGGCAAGGGCAAAGGGAATGGAAAGGAGGGATCCAGGCGTTCTGGCTAGATGCTCACATCAGGTTCCTCCACCTTTGGATACCAACTAACACAAAGTCAGGAGCAACAAGACACATAATTTTGGGAGCTCAGAGGTAGGTAGAAGATTGATGTCTGACGTAGCTGACTCAGTAATGTATAGGAAAAGCTAAAGAAGCAGCTTGACTTACAAGGTGGATTCCACTGAATGCTCAGTAGTTTTGAGTCCCACACTGTATCAAGGGATGGATGGTGGAAAGTCTATTTAAGAAACAATTACCTCTAGGTCCCCTGCCCCAGTCCATGTAGCCACTGCTCCTTCCCCTACCCTGGTGGATTAGAGGCTTATTTTCCAGAGTGAGTGAAACAGAGATTCTGTGGACTGGGGGCACATACATAGTGGAGGATGAGAATAACACACCGAAAGTGGGAGGATTTAGAGACTGACACAATGAATGCTGAGAACCATCATCCTTCCCAGCCTCCCTTCCAGATCTATACCCAGTACACTTCTAACTCCAGGTAGGTGACTAGAAGGACGTTTCTGGGGAATCTAATAATCCCAAGAGGAAAGATCTAAAGTTACCAACATTAAAGAAATTATTCAGCCAAATTAGCCATTCTATGAATGAAGTCCACAGTTACCAACATCACCATGTACATGGTGCTAATGGGCATTGAAGTGGCCCCCTCACAATGAGCAAACAGCCAAGGATCAGCAGGCATTTGGGGAATGTCTAACAGGAAAGGCAGAGGCTGAAGTAAGCATGAAACAGATTAAACAAGGAGGAAGTTAATCTAACACCCCTATAACTGTGTGGCACTCAGAAACAAAAAGTGCCAGTTGAGGCGCGCAGCCGTCCCAACACTCAGGATACCCGGGGCCTTCTGCACGTTGTTTGGTTTCTTATGAATCAAGATAATCAACTGAAACCCAAGTTGGTTTCAGTTCCAATATTTTATGTTTATATTTATAAAAAAGTAATATACAAATAAAAATAATTGAAATTTGAAATAGGTTCTACACTTTTGTTTTCCAAATCAGATTTTGAGGTACTTGACAGTTTATGGGTTTTTTTGTTTTTTGTAGAGACAGAGTCTCACTCTGTCACCCTCCATAGAGTGCTGTGACATCACAGCTCACAGCAACCTCCAGCTCTTGAGCTTAGGCGATTCTCTTGCCTCAGCCTCCTAAGTAGCTGGGACCACAGGTGCCCATCACAACACCTGGCTATTTTTTTCTTTTTTTGTTGTTGCAGTTCAGCCAGGGCCAGGTTTGAACCCACCACTCTTGGTATATGGGGCCGGCGCCATACTCAATGAGCCACAGGCGCCACCTGACAGTTTGTGTTTTTTATGAGAAATGTTTTTATAGCTACCTCTGCATCTAAATTTTCCAGCAATGATGAAGTCTTCCGAACTTGACTCTTCAAATTTATCGTGTTCCATATTTATATATACTCCCTCCGGAATCCACTATTTGTACAAATTATTTCAGGCACAACTGTGAAAAAGTATTGAGAATGAAGCTTATGATACATAGAGATTCAAGTCAGGTAAAGGTACCTTAACTTGTCCTCAAGTTTTTGTTTGCAAAATGAACAATGCCTAAAGGTGCCATTTGCTCCTAAAGAACATCTTTGAATGTCTATAGGCCTCATTCCCAATCAAAGGTATCCTCAAATCAAATATCCTCAGAGAACAGAGATTATAGAGAATACTTCATAAAAAATATTCAGGGCAGCACCTGTGGCTCAGTTGGTAGGGCACCGGCCCCATATACCAAGGGTGGTGGGTTCAAACCTGGCCCTGGCTGAATTGCAACAAAAAAATAGCCAGGCGTTGTGGCAGGCGCCTGTAGTCCCAATTACTTGGGAGGCTGGGACAAGAGAATTGCCTAAGCCCAGGAGCTGGAGGTTGTTGTGTGCTGTGAAAGCATGGTGCTCTACCAAGGGTGACAAAGTGAGACTCTGTCTCTAAAAAAAAAAAAAAAAAAATTCAGTAGGATGGAAAAAGAAAGCTTTAAATTAATATGAGAGCAAAGGTGGAAAAACAATAGAACTACAGTAAAATTAAGTTGAGGAAATCTAGAAAGTATAGTAGTAGAACAAAGAAATTCAAAAACAGGAGAGAGAAATAAGAAAACTTGAGGACTACTCTGCAAAGTTCCATAATTTAATAATAGATGTACCAGAAAGATAAAAAAGACCTGAAAAAGAGACGATACTAAAGCAATTCTGGAAAAAAAATCTACAACTGGAAGACTTTGAGTCTTTAAATAATATGTGCAAGTATAACTGGAGGAAAAGAAAAACACTCCAAATTTTTAAAAGGAAGCACAGGATCAACCTGAAATAAGGAGACATCGTTTCACTTGAATGGCTGAGATGCTGCTGATGAAATAAGGAGGGAGAAAATCTTGGGAAGAAGAGTGAGTTCGGTTTTCACCCAAGTGACTTTAGGCACTGTCATCAGTGCATGGCAATGTCCAGTGGAGCTACAGATCCTTTGTTGATAATTAGAAGTACAGTGTTAGACCAACTATGAGATTAGTTTGCATATAGGAATCAGGAAAATCACAGAGGAAGGCATAATTGCCCTGGCTGTGGAGAGAGAGGGAGAGAAGGAAGGAAAGGCCTGGAGAGAAGAAGGCAGAAAGTGAAAGAGATGAGTCAGGAGAACAAGAAACATCACAAGGGAAGGAAGTGAGGTCAGACAGGGACTTTGAGAATGAAAATGCATGTGGACTTTAGTGCTTCTGAGAGAAACAGTAGGATAAGAGCTGGGAAGAAGCCACTGATGGCTTGACCCTTAGGAAATTGTTGGTGACTTCTGGGAGAGCAATTTTTGTTGGATATGAATGTGCATGGGACAGGAGGAGGTAGAAACCATGGACGGGGATTTTCAATTCTCTGTACAGAAAAAATACTGGAATTTTGGGTGGCACTTTTGAAATAGTCTGAAAATAACACCATCCAAGTCAAAAATAGTTTCAGCATGCCTACTGAAGGCAATGCTCCAGTCAACAGACTTCTGGGGCACCAACTTGACCTGTTGCTATTCCTTCCCCTCTTCCTCAATACGACCCACAAGGGCTACATTCAGAAGACTTGGGCTGCTCAAATGTTTGGAAGCTTGACTTAAATATTGAACTTTAATTAGACATGACTGCCATTTATGATAGCATTTAGTTGTCTTGCTTTATTAAAATACCCATCTGAAGTTGGAGTTGACATAATAAAATGCCTTTTCTGACTGTGTTGTCATAGATCAGACTAGCAAACCAATTCCAAATTTTTCTTCTTCTAAGGAAGGTAATAAAAAGCCTATACTATGATAAAAGCCTTTACAATTAATGCTATATATCCTCTACTAATTACAAATCTCATGTGTGTGTGTGGTGTTTAAAGATATAGGAAAAACAAACAAGTGGCAGTTTACTGAATTTTATCAAGCAGTTGGCCCAAACCATGGTCCAGTTACTTACTGCATTGAGTGAAATACATGTTTTCACTTATCTTGAATTGCTGATGTTTTTCCTTTTCAGGATTTTTATTTTGTTTTCAAAATATAGTTCTCTGATATTTAAAAGCACTAAAAAATGGCATGTGACCTGCATATGATTTCCTTTCCAGGGAAAAAGGATCAAGTCTTTGTAAGTCAGTTTGAGACAAGAGCCTACCTAATTTTTGAAGGTACAATTAAAATATGGGTTTATGTTAAAAGTACTCTCTGGGGTGGCGACCAGGATGTCTGTATGTTTTTTAATTGCTTTAAGCCTCCTGTCAGACACTTTTCTCCCTTTGAAGCCCATAAAGTGAACACCAGAGAGGCACATTTATAACTGCTGATGACTTTTGTTTTTGTTATTCAACAAATTATGAGGAAGAGCACAGCTAAACTTTTTTTATTTGCTAAGAAGAGGAGAGTATATTTTCCATTTCCAATCTCTGGGTATTTTTGTTTATTTGTTTTTTCTGTAAAACATGAAAGAGTAGTATGGCTTACTTATAGAAAACAGAATTGAATTTTTGACTGTCAATTTTTCTGTAAATTATCTTTTAAGTTTTTTTCCTGATTTTGCTATTTTTCTTCATATTGCAAAGCTTTCACTGATTCACTAGATTATTGACATCAAAAATGACATCACATAGCATTCTTTACTTGAATATGGTATAGCCCCTCTTGATTGCATGTCACTTTTAACTGGCAACGGCTTTTCCACTTTACAGGTGAGTTTTATTACAAACTGATAATGAATCAGTAACATTTTGGAGTAATCACAAATAGCTCAAGTCTCTGAAAGGTCTGCATAGGTAAAAAAGCTTGTCAGCATACCTTTAGTTGGGGATTTGAAAATAGATTTGCACAGTCTTCTACACTTCCTGGATGGATTGGCAGGGAGCTAGAAGAAGCCACCAGAATTCCATAAGAGGCATTTCTTTTAACAGCATTGTAAATAGTACTGCTTATTTTGTTATTTAACAGTCTGATGTGGAGGACGGCAAAGGCCTACCTCCAGCCAAGATGTGTCATTCCAGTCGCTTTAGGTCACTGGTGACATACCCACAGTGGAAGGCTGGGTTCACAAACAAGGCAAGGCAGCATACCATTTGCAGTAGTGACATGTAGAAGAAATGAGGCTGGAATTGTCCTCCATGGCTCTGCTACTTGAGTTGTGCATCAGCTGGTGGAAAAAACAAAAACAAACAAATAAAAAAAAAACACGGCTGCAATATCTAAAGCAGTATTTTTCAGTCTTTTTTATCTCACAGCACACTTGAACCTAGAGTTAAACTCCCACAGCACACTTAAATTATGTTGATCAAAAAAAGGAGTAACAGAAAGAATATATTTACTGTGCTTTGAACTCCTTTTGAAAATAACTTAATGACTTAAAAATTTTTCACAGCAAACCTAAGATCCTCTAACGGCACACTGGTTGAAAATCACTGATCTAGAGAACAGTACATTGGGGATAATGCAAGGCCAGGCTTTGAGGTCCCACTGCATGTCTTTTAATCTAAATCTTTTCTTTCTTTCTTTTTTTTTGAGGAGGAGTCTCACTCTGTCACTCTGGGTAGAGTGCCATGGTGTCATAGTTCACAGCAACCTCAAACTCTTGAGCTCCAGAGTTCTTTTTGCCTTAGCCTCCAGAGTAGTTGTGACTACAGGCACTCACCACAACACCAGGCTATTTTTAGTAGAGAGGGAGTCTCACTTTTGCTCAGGTTCCGCTTGAATTCCTGAGCTCAAGTGATCCACCTGCCTCAGCCTCTCAGAGTGCTAAGATTACAGGTGTGAGCCACCATGCCTGGCTAATCTAAACCCTTTGGTATGATCCCTTTGGTCTGATCATTTATAAGCCAAGGATAATAAATGTATCTTGTATGATAAACATCAAAAAGCTTTTGCTTTTTACTTTTATTGACATATGCAGTAAATAGACTTAGCCTTCTAAACGATTTTTCTGGTCATTTTGTTGTTTTAGGTTATTTGCTATTTTATGTAATTTGCTGTTTTATGTTATTGTTTTCTCAGTGTTTATTTTTTCTTGGGCTGCATATAGATTGTTAGTTATTTGTATTTATTGTCTATTGTAGTTATTTGGAAAATAGTCTTACTGTTTTAAACTATACAAATCATTATCTTTTTATGCTTTACAAACATGCTTGAAAATTCCTTTTGCTAGTTATCAAGGCTGGACTAGAGTCCTAAGAGTAGATTCCATTCCATGTAAGATTTAATTAGCTTTCCTTTTCTTGCTGGGTCTAGTTTTCTGGCTGTTATTAATTTCATTTGAATCCAAATTACTATTCTCTCTCTCTCTTTTTTTTTTTTTGAGACAGAGTCTCACTGTGACACCCTCAGTAGAGGAGTGCCATGGCAACCTCAAGCTTTTGGGCTCAAGCAATCCTCTTGTCTCAGCTTCCCAACAAGTTGGGACTACAGATGTCTGCCACAACACCAGGCTACTTTTTTTAGAGCTGGGGTCTCACTCTTGTTCAGGGTGGTCTTGAAATCCTGAGCTCAGGCAACCTGCCTCAGCTTACCATGCCTGGCCCCAAATTGCCATTCTCAATAAATGTTTACATTATATTTCTTCTCTTCAAATTTTATTTTTGACTTTTACATTCCATTTTGTCATCACCATGATATTTATTAGTCTTAATTCAGTTTCATGATGTACCTAATAAGCCAATTTCAATTTTGGTTCCTTTCTTTGGTAGTATCTGCAGGAAGGATGATTGAGCTATTTGTACCTCTCAGCAGCTTTCAGAGGAAGAGGGATATATTTTCTGAGACTTTGTGTATCAGAATATGTCTTTTGTTTGCTATTGCTTTTGTTAACCTGAATGACAATTTGTTTGGGAGTAACTTTTGGGTAACAATTTTTCTTAAACAGTTGCTGTTTTGCTACATTGTTTTTTGGCCTTAGTTGTTCTAAGCTAAGGAGGGTAAGGCTAAGACCAGCCCCTTTTTATTATTTTAGCTTGCTTGTGCTTTTCTGAAGCAGTGCTTTCCACAATAATTTCTTGTGATTGAAATTCAAAAGTTTCCTGAGGTTATATCTAGATCTGGTCAGTATTCTTGCCCAGAATATAATGAGCCTTTAATATACCATCCCATATATTTTTTGCTGTTATTTTGCCATCCTTCAATGTTATTATTATTAATAATTCTTTATGTTAAGTCATCATTTGTAGATTGAGTTTCTGCCTTCCAATCTCTATGTTTACTGCTTATCATTTTCATGTCTTTGTTCTTTCTCCTGAGTGTTCCAGAATATCTGAACTCTTTACTTCTTCATATCTGATTTAATCTTCTCTAGTGTCAATTCAACTCATTGTCACCTCCAAAGCAAGTTTTAAATCTATTGTTTTCAGCTTCCTTGCAATCTCCTTTTAGCCATCTCCTTTCATATATTAACATATATCCCAACTCATTGTCTTTTTATCTCATTTGAGCTCTCCTCAATGCCTTTTTGTTTTTCTTTCATGGTGACATAATAGAACTTAATAATTAAGTTGCTTATTGTTAAGAACATAAATCAGATATTTTGTGACATTTTTGTGCACTCTTATTGTAAATAGGCATCATTTTCTGAGTGCTTAATTTTATTTTTTTTATTAAATCATAAACACATAGATCATGTATACATTAATGCATTTATGGGGTATAATGTGCTGTTTTCATATAGAATTAGGAATGCTTACATCACACTGGTTAATATATACCTCATCTCGTTTACTTAGTTATTGTGAAGACATTTATACTCTATACTAATAGATCTGACATGTACCCTTGCATTATGCACCATTGGTGTGATCCCACCATTCACCCTCCCTCCATTTGACCTCCCTGCCCTTCCTATCTGCCCCTCCTTCATCTGAGCCATAGTTGTGATCTATTCTTCATATGGAAGTGTGAGTGATTGTAAATTGGTTTCATAATAGTACTGAGTACATGGGATATTTTTTCTTCCATTCCTGAGATACTTTACTAAGAAGGATAAGTTCCAGTTCCATCCATGTAAACATAAAAGAGGTAACATCTCCATTTTTTGATTTTTTTTTTTGCATGTTTTGGCTGGGACTGGGTTTGAACCCACCACCTCTGATATATGGAGCTGGTGCCCTCCTCCTTTGAGCCACAGGTGCTGCCCTAAAGTCTCCATCTTTTTAAAAGGCTCAATAATATTCCATAATATACATATATCACAATTTATTAATCCATGCATGGGTCAACGTGCACTTGGGCTTCTTCCATGACTTGGCTTGAGTGCTTAATTTTAACAGACATTTTGCTACATACTTTATAAACATTCTCATTTAAACCTCAAGACATCCTTCAAGGAGGAATGATTATCCACATTTTACTTATAAGGATATTAGCATTATATTTTATTTTATTTTTTGAGACAGAGTCACACTCTGTTGCCCCAGGCTAGAGTTCCCTGGCCTCATAGCTCACAACAACCTCAAATTACTGGGCTCAACCAATCCTCTAGCCTCATCCTCCTGAGTAGGATATCAGCATTTTAAGGGGTTCTATACCCCGAAGGTAGGGAATTATAGCCAGAGTTAATTTTTTTGCATAATAGTATTTATTTATTTTTATTTCAGAATATTATGGTCTACAAACATTTTGGTTATATAAATTGCTTTTGTAGAATTTGAGTAAAAGTCACAAGTGTGCCCATACCCCCAGATGGTGTGTATTATACCTGTTAGGTGTTAATTTACCCATTCCTTTCTCCCTCTTCCCACCTGCATGATTTCCAATGCGTGTTATGTCCATATCTTCAGATAAGTGTGGATCAGTTAGTTCCAATTTAATAGTGAGTACTTGTGCTTTTTGTTTTTCCATTCTTGTGATACTTCACTTAGAAGAATGGTCTCCAGTTCCATCCAGGTTAATACAAGAGGCATTAATTCATCATTTTTTTTAAGGCTATGTAATGCTCCATGGTATACATAGACCACATTTTATTAATCCACTCCTGTATTGCTGGGTACTTGGACTGTTGCCACATTTTTTCAGTTGTGAATTGTGCTGCTATAAACATTCAAGTGCAGGTGTAAATCCAGGACTCTGTCACCCCAAGGTGGGTTTTCCTAACTACTACACTAATCTATCTCATCTATAAATGGTTTTCATACATTTGCATTTTAATCAAGTATTCAGAAAATAATGCCCCCCGTTTTGCTGGAGATGTTCTTCATTGCCCCCATTTTATTTGTCATCTTATTTGTCTATCTCTGTTAATTCAACCTTATACTGAGAGATCACTGCGGACCTGCAGACGTGGCCTTGACAGCCGAGGGAGTACATGGAAGCTTGTGGAATTATTCTAGAACAGCTTTCTCTTTCTGTCCACAGTCTGTAGACTAGTTACAGAAGTCTGTCTTCTGAAGAGACTGTGAGTGGCACTGGGTTTGGGATCATAAAAGACCTAGGTTAAACCCCGGCTGTGCCGTGTACTCGCTGTGAAGATGGGGCGAGTTCCTCGGCCTCTCAGCCCCACGTGACAGACACCTGTCTCGGAGCCGCCCTCGTCCTCGGCGTGGCCGCAGCGGGGCCTCGGGGCTGCGTCCCAGGATGCACCGCGGCGCCCGCCGCCCGCTCCGCAGACGCGGCCTGGGACGGAGGACAGAGGTGCGGGGGTGCGGCCCGGGACGGGGGTCTTTGCGAGGTGGGTCCGACCATGCTGCCCAAGCAGGCGCCAACTAGGCCGAGTCCAGGGTTCCTTCGCTACGCAGACCCGGGCGGAGGGTCCCTGACCGTGTTTGGGCCCTGCCCCAAGTTTCTGTCCCCACACAGGCCGGGTCTGGGGGTCCCTGTCCTGGCTCAGGCTGAGGCTGAGGGTCCCTGTTCGGGCGCAGGCCCAGGCCGAGGGTCTCTGACCCCTCGCAGGCCTTGTCATCAGTTTCTGACCCTGAGCAGGCCCAGGCGGAGGGTGCCTGACCCCACTCGGACCCTGTCCCGACTTTCTGTCTTCACACAGGCAGCTCCTGGGTGGTCTTTGTCTTCACACAGGCCGAGGCTGAAGGTCACCTTCCCTCGCAGGCCGTGCCCTGGGGGCCAGCTAGGCCTTCGCCCTGCACTCCTGCACACTAGGCCCTGCAAAGTCCGTTAGTAGCAGAGGGGAGTCCCAGGGCTACAGAACTCAGAGGGTTTCCCCCTTGGCCTTCCCTTTTATGGGTTTTTGTGATGGAAATAGGGTTGCTGGGTTGGCGTCACCTTCTCTGGATATTAACCCCACCCGGGTAAACAGAGATCTAGCCTGGTTTCTGCTGAGTTGTGATGCAGGGGTTCAGCAGGGTGCCCTGGAGACTGTCCGAGTGGACGTCTAGACTTGATTCCACAGCCACCTTCACCTCTGTATGTACTCCTGCCTACACTGACAGCTTGAGTAGGCCTGTTTTTCTCAGGCGAAAATTATTATACGTTTGCCATACTCTAAACAAACTCCAGAAATACCCGTTTTTTATTGTCGAATCCAACAAAATTTATCAAGGTACCAGTATGTACCTAGAGCCTACAGAATTCTAGGTGCTGGGACCTGAAAGAAGAAATAGGCCCCCATCCTCTCACTAGAAGTCATAATTTGTAGGACTGATTTACTCTCTGATATTTGATGCTTACGCCAATTTTTAAAAAAATCTCATAAGAAAATGTCTTTAAAGCAACTAAAAAAAAATAAAGCAACTGAAATGAGGAGGAAAAAAATCTAAAGAATATGTAGAGTTGTAGAAAGAGCAAAGAAATCAAATTAGGTTGGTTTGAGCAGTGTAAGTTGTGCATTGTCATCCATTAATGAGTCACTAAACCAGGGTGTGAGATCAACATTTTTTTTTGCAATTTCTGGCCGGGGTTGGGTTGGAACCCACTACCTCTGGCACATGGGGTCGGTGCTCTACTCCTTTGAGCCACAGGAGCCGCCCCAACATTTTTTAAATTAAACATTCTAGATTAATTCTGAATAGAAAATAGAGTACATCACATGTAGTATAGATAAGTATGGTTTTGTGAAAATTTGTTTTCAGTTGTATGTACAAATGTGTATATTTATTGATACCTTTGTACTAGATCATGATATAAAATGTATTTATTGTGAATTACATTAAAAACAATTAAGTTACTTAGTTTGGACCAGGGAAAATATGTTACATATACAGAAAGTGCTCTTGTACCTGTCCAGCCAACTCACAAAATCACGAGAAACAAGAAAACACTTTTATTTTAAGCTATTCTGGGAATGTTTGCCATGCAGCAAGTGCTGACAGATGCAAATCAGAATGCCAAAGGGGAACTTATAACCATGCAAATAATTATTATGTAATTCACAAATTTCATATATGGTATACCAATGAACTATTATATACCTCTGTAGATTAATACTGTAAATAAAATACCATTTCTTCCCTAAAAAAAAGTGCCCTTGCAATAGTAATAATTTATCTTGAGTACTAATTATTTACATGATTGAATCTATAGAAGAGTTAAATGGTATTTTTTTCCCCCTAATTGCCTCTATGCTTTACATTTACTTTACATAGTATTAAGTGTGTCATGTGTTTGCATATCTGGTCCATCACATTTAGCATAGATCATTCTTGATTTATAAGGAATGGAATGGCAGAATTGCTCCAATATGGGAGATCAGTCACTCCTGAGGTTGCCTATTATGGAAGCCATGAGCCATCATTGTTACCATGAAAATATGCATGAATTATAGGTTGTTGCTACTATTGCAATGTGTGACTGTACAAACATCTGAAACCCAATACTGAAGTTAATAGTCCAAGAGTTTTCTGATCTGTTGCAGTTAGTATGTTACTTTCTCAGAAAGCTTAGGGGCCTTTGTAACAGTGCATTCCTGAGGCTGAAGGGTTTTCATTATTGACAGCCATATAATTTTCATTTCAGCTTTTATAGAGGATTTTAAAAAATTTTTTGATTAAAGTTTGAAGCACTTAATTTTAGTAATTATTTTAATATTTTGTATTTTTTTGTTCAATTGTTGATTTGATTTTATGGTCTTAAATAGCTAAAAGTTTGGGCTATATTCTTAGAAGATAGTTTCCCAGTGTGCCATTTATCCTCTAATGTTGAGTCCAAACATTGAATCATAAATGGCTATATCCATTTTTCAAATTGGCCTTACAGACAGTTTAACATGATGAAACAAACCTTTTATCTTAACCATATTTACTGGTGTCATAGTTGCTATGGTGAGAGCTCCATAAATGTATGCATGAATGAATGTTATAATTATAAATTATTTATCTAAACATTTGGTGACATGGATTGTCAGCTTTTAGTAAACTTAATTTTTACTCCCTTTTTTAAATGAGAAACTCATTTTTGGCAAATTTATTTCATGAAAGCTAAGAGGCATCTGTCTGAACAGATCTAAGTGAATAGAAGTCATTCTGTCCTGTAAGACACTTTCAAACTACACCCAATAGTGCAACAGGCTGGGTAACATTTGAATTTCTAATTTAAAACCAGTCTCATGTAACAGAGGTTTTAAAAGTATTTTTTTTTCTTAAAGAAGGTCTTGGTAGGAACCTGTGAAGGACACTCAATAACCACCTTAGTAGGTGGTGGTTTTGCTTATATCCCTTCAATGCCTTCCAAAATACTGAAGCCCTAGCCTCACTAAGAAGCTCAGTAGATTTCTTGGTAGACTCCCACAGAGGGAGAGAGAATGGCTGCCTGTATTCCAGGAATGTGATTACTTTTTCCAACTATAGTCAAAGTTGCAGACTCTAAGTAGCTTGAGAGCAGGAACTGTGTCTGTCTTGTTTGCTGTTTTTCCCTGTTTTGAGACACACAGGAGTTGCTCAGTAAATTGCTGTTGAATAAATGATAACAATATAGTCAGAGAAAGAGCAGCAGAAAAAAAGTATTTACAGCTTAAAAAAGAAAAGAATATTATCAGAGAAGAGTTTGATATCACCCTCAGATAAGAGTACGTTATCTCACTCTTAACTAGTATATATTTACGGCCTTCTATGAATCTAGAAATGTTTGTGGGGTGAGATCTGGGCTCATAGGGTTTACAGCCTCCTGAAGATACTCTGATCAAGTTGTATTATAAAGCAGTTTGTGCTGTACCATTGAAGAATGAGGCTAATGGTGTAACTTAGATTATCAGCGTAAAGACTCATGGAAAAGAAAGTTTGATTTGAGAGGCTAAGTTTCCCAGAAGAAAGGGCTGGGGCTTGGATAAGAAGGGATCACAAGTGGGGCATGTACCAAGGTCAGTGGACTGCTGGCTCACCTAAAGTAGAGACTGGGATTGGGGTTTGGTGAAGAGTAAAGTGGGACATGTTGGGTGGAGATTGGATTTCAGAGGAGGGTTTAGGAAACAGACAGTTAGAGAAGTTTAGAATTAATGTAACTGGCATAAAGGATCTCTAAGTTCTAGAACAAGGAAGTAAGTTGGATGGGTGCTGTTTCGAGATTACTTGATAATAGCAAGTAGAAAGGCAGCTCCTCCTCAGGACCAGGCTAGGAAAGGAAACAGCCTCCCAGGATTGAAATCTCAGTACCACTTTTAGTTACACTGATGTTCAGGTCTCCTGGTGACAGAAAAAGCAACTGATGAGGGGAAATTCATTTGGTTTAGATCTGCCCCTTGAGGGGGTTTGGAAATGATCAAAAAGTGACAAAGCCACCGAACAGCCACAATCCTAGATACACACACACTGCTATTGTCTCATGCCCTGTGCAGAAACTAAATATTTTATTAATTAAAAGGCAGAGGGTGTGGGTGTCCTGTTCTTGGGAATAGGTCATAATTGGCTGACATTATTAAACTTAGTCTAGTTTGTGTTTTTCAAGGGATACCCCACTCAACTTAAAAAAAAATAATCTCACCAGAGAATTCATAGGCCAATGAAAGGTACACATTCTTTGGTGTCTTGGGTTTCCCAAGCAGTTCTTCTCCCAGTTCTTTGTTAACAGGTGGCATGGTAGGGTAGGGAAGAGGCAGTAGAACAGGAGGAAGAGGGAAAAGCTAGATTATAATCTCTTTGAGGTCAGGGGCAATGTCATCATCTTTATATTTCAGGTACCTTGAACAATTGGATGGATGATGGTTGGATGATGGATGGGTGAATAAGCAGCATTTTGTTTCCTCACTGCCTTGTTCATACATGTCATGGTACTGACAACCCAGATATTACTCAAACACTGAGCTCCCTCTTGCCTCCTATTTCTTCCTACTCGTTTAGTACTGTTGCAACTCATAAGTCCATTCAAAGCACATGGGACATTGACTGAGACGCCCAGCACCATGTCAAGTAAAGGGATTGCAGACATTGAAGCTACCAAGTTCTACCTTTACAGACCAAAATAGTCATGACAGAACAAAAGTTCTATTTCCTGATTCCATATGATGTAGTCTTAGCTCCTCATTTAAAATCCACAGCTTAGGCTCGGCGCCTGTGGCTCAACGGGCTAAGGCGCCAGCCACGTACACCTGAGCTGGCGGGTTCGAATCCAGCCTGGGCCCGCCAAACAACAATGACGGCTGCAACCAAAAAATGGCCAGGTGTTGTGGTGGGCGCCTGTAGTCCCAACTACTTGGGAGGCGGAGGCAGGAGACTCGCTCAAGCCCAGG
>CAUYRH010113558.1:0-31318 GCA_963574655.1 Perodicticus potto | reverse complement strand
GGGCTTCTTCCATGACTTAGCAATTATGAATTGGGCTGCAATAAACATTTTAGTGCAGATGTCTTTGTTGTAGTGTGGTTTTTGGTCTTCTGGGTATATACCTAGTAAGGGAATTGTAGGGTCGAAAGGAAGGTCTATTTTTTGTTGAGAGAAGTAATAGTAACCATTATTGGAGCCCCTATTACTTGGCCACGCATACACTAAATGCACATTGCTGCTCATCATGTTCACCTTATGGGGTTTAAATGTATGGGGAATGAGCTGTCTAGAGTTCAAGGGATGTGCCCAAGCTCACACAACCAGTAAGTAATGGAGCAGGCTTTCAAATTCAAGTCCGTCTTCAGTTAAATTCCCTGTACTCACCCATACATCACACTTTCTCCTTGCAGTGAGTGGAAACCATCTCTAATTTCTGTACCTGTGTCACGGTTCTGCCCTCTGTGGCTGTACAGCCTAAGCCTGCCTGAATTTTTTTTTTTTTTTTTATCAGTTTGTCCACCTGGCAGATGCTGGACAGTATCTCCATGTCACAAGTCCTTTTCCTACAGGTGTAGAATTTCCAGTCACCCCATCTCTTTATGGTGGGACCCACTGTTGGAGGGTTCGTGTTCTCACCATGCACCTTTTAACAGGAAGTGTAAGGTGGTAGAAAGAACACGGGCGTCAGGGTGAAGACCGTGGGCTCTGGTTCATCACATGGCTTCTGTGATTCTCGTCTATTGCATGCGAATTCTACATGATCCTCAGGGTTGTTTTAAGAATCTAGCATATGAAAAAAAAAAAAGAATCTAGCATATGGGGCTGGGCATCATGGCTCATGCCTGTAATCCTAGCACTCTGGGAGGCCGAGATGGGTGGATTGCCTGATCAAGGCAATCTCAGGAGTTTGAGACCAGCCTGAGCAAGAGCAAGACCCCATCTCTAAAAATAGCCGGGTGTTGTGTCGGGCACCTGTAGTCCCAGCTACTTGGGAGGCTGACGCGAGAGAATCACTTGAGCCCAGGAGTTTGAAGTTGCTGTGAGCTGTGATGCCACCGCACTCTACTGAGGGTGACATAGTGAGACTCTGTCTCAAAACAACAACAACAACAACAACAACAAAAATACAGCCTATGGTATTAAGAATGTGACATTTTCATAGAAAAAGGTACTCAAAGACGATAAATCTCCAAAGTAGCATTAATTGCTATAGCCTAACAAGTCAAAGAAAAGTTGTCTTCAATAAAAGAGAAAGAGGACCAGCCTACAACAGGAGAACTGGGGCACAGTGGTACATCACTTTAAAGAAATATTATGCAGACATCAACGTTTTTCTTAAAAAAATATGCCTGTGATATACGCTAATGAAAACAACAAAGATGTAAAACTTGATCTCTAGTATGATCTCAACCTCACAAGACGTGAGATGAGGAAAAGATATCCCTGGGCTGATAGTCATTATCTCGACCATCATGTCAGCGTGACAGACCTAGGGACCGAGAGACGTGTGTGTGTGTTTATGTATAGGTGCACACACATATGTGTATTATGCTTATTTCCACTTTTCCATTTTCCGATTTTTCTGCAATAAGCGTGGGGTCATTTCGAAAATCACTGCAAAATGTGAGGCTCAGAGGGGAGCTCAGAGAGCCCCCCCATTAAGGCCTCACTGGTCTAAAGATCATGAGTTGTTTTTTGCAGTGCCAAAGTGCCATTTCAGCGCCTCTCCTCTGCTCACTCATCTCTTTTGGCTTCACTATCTTGATTTGACTGGGTTCAAAGAGGGAGCAAATACAATGGGCTAAAGCCAGTCTTTAGGAACTGCCTGGGCCTGGGCAGCAAATAGGGTGTGCTGATATGGTCTTTAAAAAAAAAAAAAAGAAAGAAAGAAAACCAACAACCTCTTTCCCATCGCACTGAACAAGCAGCACAATGAGAAAGTTACCTGGAAGGTGATATTCTGGCCCTGTCTCCTGACCCCGGAAGGTTAGCTGAATGAATCTGGCCTAAGGTAACAGCAGGTGATCTGGAGACAATGGGCTGTTTCTTCTGGCCTGATGCTATCATATCTGATTGTCTCTAGGAAAACTGCTGCCTCCTACTTCTGGGAAGGGCAGTAGGGGAAAGGCAAAGGTTTTCTGGAGCAGCTTCCACTCACTCAGAAGCAGCAGCAGGAAGCTGAGCCCTGTGTGGGCAAAGGACACTGAAAACAGCAGGATCTCTGCTCCTTTCTATTGGTTTCCGAGTGGCACGTGCTGGGGCCTTATAGTGGAACGGTGTCAGAAGGAAAGGAATGTGGATGTTATGCGGTACCTGCCCTTTGTTGTAACTGAAAAGGAGACATCAGCATCTTGTAAGAGTACCCACAGAAAGGCAGATGAGAGCCCAGGCACCTCGCTGGCCCCCGGTCATCCATCATGGCACAAGAGGGAGAAGCCTGGGTCATCTATTCCACACTCCCTCCCGAGGCACCGGTACCCATGACACCTGCCATCTATACAATGTCTGCTGTGTGCCAGGTGCTGGGAGGAAATTTAGAAGCATCTTTCCATCTGTTATGGGAATTGTGTTCCCCCAAAATACATATGTGGGAATCGTACAGCCTGGTATCTCAGTATGTGACTGTATTTGGAGATGGGAGTCTTTATAAAGGAAATTAAATTAAAATGAGGCCACTGGGGAAGACTCTAGTCCAATATGACTGGTGTCTTTGCAAGAAGCAGGGGTTGGGTTACAGAGGGAAGCCCATGGAACACAAAGAGAGGGTTAGCTCTCCACGAGCTGAGGAGGGGGCCCCCAAAGGGGCCAGCCCTGCCACACCTTGATCAGGACTTCAGGTGCCAGAACCATGAGGAAATAAATTTCAGTGGTTTAAGCCACCCACCCTGGTACTTGGGAATACACTATCATAGTCCTGGCAGCAGGGAGCACTTGCCCCAAGTGACCAATGAGGAAACGCAGCCTCAGAGTGGTGACATAACTTGTCCAAGGTCACAGTTAAAAAGAAGACTTGATTAAAGACCCAGTCTCATTGACTCTAAGACCTGGGACGTGACATTAAGTTTAGAAGAAATGAAGCCATTTATGAAAAGGTGCATCGCAAACTGTAAGTGGTTTTTGAATGAACACAATGTCGTAAGATATCATTTCTTGTTATTTATGCTGTGATAAGTAGCAGTCCCTTAAAGGAAATTCTAGCTGAAGCCTGTTCCTCAGAGGGGTGTTTCCTAAAGGTGCTTTGCCCTTGGATCCCAGGGGCCTGTCTCTGCAGGCTAGAGAAGGGGCTTCCCAAATCATCTAATAGTTGCCGCACATTTGGGATAGTAGCAAGGAGCCAGGGCTCTGCGGTTCTCCATCTGCCAGAGGAAGGGGTGACCCTGGGTGAAAACAGTTTCTCTGGGCCTTTGAATTTGACCTTTACACTTTCTGGATTGCTCTCCCAACTTCTGCTATCAAGCTCTTTGTGGGCGTTTTAGTGAGCTACCCTATTTTCCTATAGGCAGCCCCATCCCATTGCCAACTATGACACACTTTTAATCTTCTCACCCTCTGCCTTTTGACTCCTTAATGGTAACTTATCCCTCAGGTCTTGGCTCAGCTGTCACTTCCTCTGGGAAGCCTTCCCAGCCTGGCCCAGTGCCTCCTGTTAACCTAGCTAGGTTTGCTTCATAAAGGATGCATCCCTTCCAGAACCGAGAACTCTGCCCAGCACACGGTAGGCTCTCAAACAACACTGGTGCATAAATTAATCTCGACACCATTCATTCCTTTATTCATTCCACAAATGTTTACCCATGGCCCTCTCTTGTGTCAGGCCCTGCACGTATGGAGCTGTTAGGAAATTGTCTTGACCTCCTTGTGGGCAAGTTCTGGTGGGAGAGACAGGCACTGAAAATAGTTATAGTAATTCAGCGTGATCAGAGCTATAACCACAGACAGGTGCCAGGTTCTGTGCAAGCGGGGTGCAGTGGACCTGGGTCCTGAGGAAGAGGAATCAGGCTGTGTCCCGGATGGAGTGCTGCTGTTTGGGGGAGGGGAGAGGAGTTGGGAGGTGAGGCTGGGAAGGTGGGCAGGCCTCAAAGGGCTCTCTGGAGGCCTTTGCAAGAAGAAGGGAAGAGTAAGTTGTCATTCTTACAAGCTGGGGCTCAGCTTTTGTCCCCAGTCTGGGCTCAGCTCCTTTGATCCCGGCAAGGCCATTGTTTCCCTAGCAGTGGCCTCTCTGCTTCACAGGGGAATATGTGGTCTTTGTTTTCCTGGAACTTTTCATCCAAACCCTGCCCTGGTGGGGACAAGTTGGGAGGGGCTCAGTGTGAGGACCCAGTCCCTGGAGCTGAGGGACAAAGGCAGCCCTTGCACCTTCTCTTCTGCCTTCTGTGGCTATGCAAAGCCCTCAGAACCCGCTTGCTCAGTATTAATCATGCTGGGTTGGGGGACTGGAGATGGAATTATGGGCAAACACTTTCAGCTTCTTTGTTTTTAAAAATTGCCTTTGTTAACATTTCCAGCCTGATCCTAATATAAGCCAAATGTTGTGAGGGCCGGTGATAAGCTGTGTTTGAATCATAACTCAACCACTTACTGGCTGTGTGACCTTGGGTAAGACATATCAAACCTCTTGGGGTCTCAGCTGCCTTCTCTACAAAACCCAGAAAATAATATTTATCCCACAGCACTCTGACGTGGGGTCGATGCACCTGCTCTGTGTTAGGGACTGAAGCTTATAGGGGAAGAATGGCATTAAACACATACTTTCCAGACGTAACATTCCAAGACAAAAATGCAGCTAGCTAAGGGTACATATAACGAGACTTCACTGGCTGTTTGGGGGGTCAGGGAAGGTGCCCCCAGAAAAGCATTACTCATGCTGAGATTTGAAAGATGTACCCAAAGGAGCCTGGTCCACATAAGGCATTCTGCAAATGTTAGCTCCCGTCCCTTCTGCCTTGAATCGGATCCCTCAGCAACACCTGCTGGGTTTGAGTGGGTTTAAGAAGCTCCCCCTTCCCCTCCGGGGAACTTACTCAGCTGAAAAGAAGTGGATGCTGGGAGCTGCTTCCAGGGACCTGGAAATTGATGAAGACACATACCAGGGAATGAACATGGGGCCAGCTGTGACATTTTCTGTGTGCCTTGATGAGAAACGCCGGGGCTGTACTACCCGGCGCTGAACTCTTGGCCCAGCTCTCCAGGCTGGAGGGGAAGGGGGAGTCATCTCGCAGACTGCAGCGCTTTGTGAGGGGAAAACAAATGGGTCTGTAACTTGATCGAGGCAGAGGGGAGGCTGCCAGAGCTGTGAGGATGAAGAATGGCTTTCAGAGGAGCAGCAGGGGGAGGAGGCAGCCTCGTCCCTGCAGTGAGGGGATGCGCAGAGCACAGCTGACTCTTGGCATGTCTCCAAACCAAGACGGATGGGTGGGTGGTGCTGCTCAGGGCATTCATTATACCACCTGTATCATGTACCCTCTGCGGGCCCAGGACACTCACAGAGGGTATCCGTTAGTCCTTGCAGCAACCCAAGCTTGTGGCCAATTCTCTTACTCCCATTTTGCAGATAAGAAAGGTGAGAAGTTCAGAGAAGTAAAGCAACTTGCCTGAGGTGGCACAGCCAGTAATTGGTGAATTGGGATCTAGATATTCACTTCTGTGTGACTTTAAATCCACATTCTTCCCACTATATCATGCTGCTAGATAATTCTTCAGACAATATTTCCCTCTGCATTTTCTACATCTAATAATGATAGTAAAGATCCCCTTTAGGCAATAATATGTTGACCAACACACTCTTGCAAATGCTAATTCGAGAGTTCTTCATAGTACCTGCCCTGTGAGGTGAAGTGTTCAGCAAAGGGGGTGGGTCCTTCCCCCCACACAGTAAAGAAATCCATTTGCTGGGGTAATCGCCACATCTCTTGTGTGCTTTCCACTGTTGTCTCGAGACACAGGTGGGCTCCTCAGGTGTCTGCTGATAATCCAGCCCATCTCCTGATCCTTAAAATTGAAAGCCGGGAAGCGCAGTTAGTTTTTCTAACAAGCTCAGAGCTTTTACTTCGTTTCTGTTGATAAAGCCTGTAGCCAAAACCCCCTTTCCTGGGGCCCCTCCTTCTGAGAAAGGGATGGTTGGCCATGTGGGTTTTTCACTGGGGCTCCCACAAAGAATGTTGCATTTAATATGAAACATATGTCCTCGGTGTTTGCTGGCGTGCCCCCACCCCAGGCCCTGCCCTGCACAGCTGGGATCCCCTTCTGCAGCCGCCCTGTGCAAGAGAGGTAAGCACCCTAGAGAGACTGAACTCTAGCCGGGCCCTCTGCCTTCAGAGGCAGAGCAGGGCGCTGAGCTCCTCTGCCCTCTCTCCAGCAGAGTCCTGGCCACACTGTGCTATACGGACTCAGACTCATGGGTGTCTGAGCTCAATCCTGAAATACACGTGGGCTATGCAGGGCAAGAACCCTCCTGCCTCTTATCTCTCTGCTGGTAGGTGCTGTGTGATGTGTGATGGGGGAAGAATAAGTCTGCTACAAAGGAGCCCTCCACGGGGGTGTGTTTCTGGAGAACTCTTAGCTTAAGGCGGCACCTTTAGTTCTTTCTCTCCTTAGGAGGTGGGATTGTCTGGCTCAGGGGTTCTTGAACTTGAGCGTGTTTTAGCTTGTTAAAGTGCACGGCCTTTGTGTTTCTGATGGCACTGGGGTGGAGGGGGCTGGAGAATTGCATTTTTACCAAGTTCCTCCTTGATGCCCACAGTCTGGGTCTATAGGAGGAAGGATGGAAGGGTGGGTGAGGGTTTTTGAGAAGGGAGGTTAGGAAATGAGACCACATTGAGTCAGGATCATCTTTCTAAAGCTCAAAGCTGTCTCTCTGGCTCCCCTCTGCCTGCGGGAGCCCTATGTGGCATGCACAGAGCTTCCCAGTCAGACCCTGCTTTCATTTCCAGCCTGTGGCCTCTGCTCCCCTCTTGGGCTCTAAACCCCATGACATTGAACTTCTCATGCTTCCCTAATTTGGTGGCCCTTTTCCTCCTTCCCTGTCTTTGCATGCACACACCTTTCCTTCCACCTTGGCCATCCCAGTCCTCTTTCCTAAACCTGGAAAACTCCTATTTTTCTGAAAAGACTCATCACTGCCACCTCCTCTGAGAAGCCTTCCCTGATCCTCTGCGATAAAGTTCTACTACAGCAGTAAGGACGTCTCTGTACTTATGGCTTCATCCCCTCCCACTGCTGTTGTTTCTTGCCTCCTCTCACCTGGTATCTTCTTGAGAGCAGAAATTTAGATTTATTTATCATTTTATTCCAGGAAGTAGCCTGGAACCCGGCACACAGTAGGCACTGGAGACACGCTGCTGGTCTGAATTCGGGAGTGACGATCTCTGTTGTGAGCTCAGCGCAGAGTGACGGGCAGGATGGGTGACTTGCGCGCCTGCCCTGGGGAGAGAGAAGCCAGGTGGCAGGCACTGCACTGGGGGTGCCTGCTCTAGGTGCTGGGGAGCGACCTGAAGGCTGAGAGAGACAGCCCTGGTTCGCGCAACCGGGAGAAAGGGATCAACTGGTTAAATTCAGCAGTGATGAGAATGGCCGTGGGGGAGCACAGGGAGCCGGAAAGCTCACAGCAGCTGTACTTATCTGAGCAGGATTGGAGGTGAAGATGAAGGAGGTGATGTCTGAAGGATGACGGGGAGGAGGGGAGCCAGAGCACGGCGCATCTGGGGAACTGAAACCAGCACGGTGGAGCGCACAGCCAAGGTGGCCTTGACTGCAGCATTGAAGCAAGGTGAGATTTGCAACCAGTGGGGGGGGGGGTCAGAGGGAGGGCCCTCGGAGAGTGACCGAAAGAGGGAAGTGGGAGACGGTGGGGTCCTTGCTGAGTGAGATGAGAAAGACACAACAGGAACACAAATACAAACTTAGCAGAAGAAAGAGCCACTCTCACGGTGCGGCCCAGTCTGCAGACGCCTTGAGAGCGTGACATCACTGTAGTTAGCATCACCAGAAGGGGCTTCTCAGAAGAGCGATTGTCAAAGGCCGGGAGGACGTAGGTGACAGGAAGGAGGGAGAGCTGGGGGTGGAGGGGACCCTGAAGGAAGCCTGGGAGGTGAGGAGACCAGCGCTCTGCAGAGACCACGTCCCTCCTCAGGTGGCCTGTACTTCCCAATGCACATCCCTGATGCCGGGCGGTGCATACAGCCCAGACAGCCCTGCCGGGCGGGGATCACCTTCCCATGTTCCAGAGGCGGAAACCAGCTCAGGGACTCATGGGAGTGATGGAGGGAGGTCACAGGGCCACGCGTTGTTCTCTGGTGAGTTGCTGACCTTTCCCCGGCTTTCAAAGCGCTCTGCAGCAGTTTTTCCAGGGCTGAACAATGCCGTGGACTCCTTGGCGGCCCTTGTGGCTTCTCTCACCTGATTGTTTTCCTATTCCTGTTATAACTTAGGAATACCATCAACACAGAAACTGCCTTTGCTCTCCTTAAGCCATTGGCCTTCCTGGCTCCCTGCAGCCATGGGGAGGGGAGGGAGCCCTGGCTGTAGGTGTGTTAGGACCACTAGGCACTTGCAGCTCATTTAGTCTTTACCACCAGGGGCTGAGGGTGTTCAGGCATTGAAGCAGCCCCCATGCAAACCATGGCCTGAGTTTGCATTGTTAAATGATTGGTCTGAGAACTGATTTCATCTATGCTTGACTGCACAGGAGCAGAATAAACAATACCAGTGCATAGAAAAGGTCGAGAAACCAGAACCTGTATCCGAGGACCCATGTTGTGTGGGGAAATATTCCTGTAACACCCTATGGTTTTTCACGGTTCACACCTGTTCACACGCAGGTCTCCTGCCTGCGCTTCCCACTTCCTGTACCCACAAGCCCCTGTGCATCTTTTCAGCGTCCTGAAGACGCCTCTGAGCATCGCTGTCCGTGCCAGTTGCTCTTATTCCAGCCTCCAATTTCTCTGTGCTTATGTTTAGCACAGAATTTAGCACAATCGCTTGCAATGGATGTTTCCTGGGCTTTTTTCAAAGGACTATAAACTTCCGGAAGCAGGATTTTTATGAATCTCTGAATCCACAATGCGTAGCACAGCGCTTATTAGACAGAAGGTGCCTCAGCAGATTCTCGGCGAATAACTGAGCGAAGAGATGAAAGATTGTATTTGTTCTCAGATTCATCTGGCCACAGTTGCTCTAGCGGTACCACCCTTTATATTAGTGACAATTCAGAGAAGTGAGTGACATGCCTGGAATCTCATAAGTGGCCAAATGAAAGCCAGCCAAAGCCAAACAAATAGCCGCACACCCAATGTCCCCTGTCCCTCAACTCTGCAATTCTCAACTGCCTAGAGTTTTCATCCAGGGCTCTCTCATTGTCCGCCCTGGGACTGTAGCGGAGATCGCCAGCTGTCTGGCGGTATTTGTTCTCTTCTTCTGGGTTTAAATGAATTGGGGGTTGCAACATGCCCAGTTTAAAACCCCATTTCTCAGCCTCCTTATCAGCAGAGTGTGATGCTGTGACCAAGTTCTGGCAAGTGAGATATGAGAAGTGATTTTGGTTTGCCGGGCATTATGGCAGGCTCCGGTAGTCCTAGCTTCTTGGGAGGCTGAGGCAAGAGAATCGCTTAAGCCCAAGGGTTTGAGGTTGCTGTGTGCTGTGACGCCACAGCACTCTACCAGGGTGACAGCTTGAGACTCTGTCTCAAAAAAAAAAGAAGTGGTTTTGGGGTGGAATATTGGGAAAGCTCTTTGAGGAGAGAGGTGGGTGGGGGATGATGGATACAACTTTGCCCTCATCCTTTTAGGGTGTGACGCATTGATAGCATCACGGAAGCAACCTCAGCCCCCAGAGTGGCCTTGAAGGTGGGTCTGTGCCAAGGATGGAAGAACCAAATGATATGAGGAACTTGGTTCCTAGAGATAGGGGCTATGGGCTGCTCACTTCTAGACTTCTTACCTGGGGAATAAAAGACTTTTATCTTATTTAAGTCACTGTCTTTGGTTTCTGTTATTTGTCAGAAGACACGGGAAGGAAAGTGAGTGATCATCAGCGTAGGGCCTGGCAAGCTAGGCTGGTTTTAGAAATACAATCCTGGAGACTGCCCGCGGTGCAGCCTAGCTGAGGGCTCTGCAGGGCCCAGACTGATTCGCAGGTGTGGAGTCCTGGGTTATTCGTCAGCATCTACCACCCAGTCCGTCTGGAAGGGGCAGTGGAGGACTTGGAGTCTGGGGGTCCAAGAGGAAGAGTTTCACGGCTAAGCCCTTCCCGTGATGGTCTATGACCTTAGGCTGATCTCAGGTTCCTGCAGATCATGGCTGGAATGCACCCCAGAGCACCTAGAGTGTGTGTTGGATGCTGGGCATTGCCCACCCAATGGCCATTTCCATGTTCTTCCTCATCAGAACACTGATTTTGTTGCTTTTCATGGCAATTCCTCTTCTCTTTCCTTGATTTGTTTAGGTAAGAGGCATATGGTCACTTTCTTGCCTCTGCACCTCACCCCTTCCCCACCATGAAATACCAGGGGCACATCTGGGAAAGTTTTCCTTATTCTTAAGAGATCCAAGACAAACACTTCCCTCCTCTTGCCTTTGGGCGTTAGCGGGTGAGGGGGTGAAGTTTGGAGCTGCAGGAGCCCTACTGACACACTAAAGACTCAGATAGAAACAGGCCTGTGTCCCTGAAGCTTTTAGACTTTGTAATACCCAGCCTGGCCCCTATGTCTGCACTACCTGAAATAATAGATATCATTAGCGAGCATCACTTTTTGTTTTTAAAGTCGTTAGGATCGTAACTTGTCCAGAGAATCTGAAGTCCTCATTTGGCATGGAAGTAGACCGAGGCTCAGAGAGGCAAAGCTGATGACCATACGCAGAAGTGTGGACGGAAAGTTGGAGTTTAAGTACCATTGTACTGTGGTGAACACAATCCTTCACGATGACAAAAAGAATAATCACCCCTCAAATTTACAGAGCACTCGCTCTTTACATAGCGTGGCAACATCTGCAAAGGTTTCTCATAGCCGTCTTTTCATCCAATTATTGTAACACTGTGTGCAGGGCAGGAATTATTACTCCCATTTTTCAGATGAGGATACTGAGAATCAGAGACCAAGTGAGCTACCCAGGAAGAGCCAGGCCTTCAAACTGGTGAGTACGTCAGTGAGTTAAGCTGTCAGAGCTCTTTGTTGCTTACAAGGACTTTTTCCTTCCACAGTCTGGGTTGTGATCCCTGGCCATCCTGTGTGGTAGTCAGGTTAGGACTGCTTAACCCATTTTACAGATGAAGAAGTAGACGTGTGGAGAGGTGAATGATGAGCCAACAAATCGTCATTTGCCCATGACTTTGTAGCATCTTCTGTAATCATTTCCGGTATGAGTGTCTGAGCTTATGGTGGGTAGGACAGACAGGCCATCCTTGAGTAAGCCAGTGTTCCAGAAGCAGAGAAGCTAAGTGTCTTGGTTGAAAGGACTGTATTGGAAGCAAAAATAAGAATCTGGGCCTCTTGGCTCCCTGTCTGTTGCTTCTCCTCTTTTCTCTTCTTACTTCCAAAGCCATAGGTGACGTTGGTTTTTGTCTCCTCTCATCATAGAATATAAAGTAGAATCATTGTTCCTTTTGTCTCCAGGAAATACACCCATCTTATCCACTGCTGTATCCCATTGCCTGGAACTGTGTCCGTCTGGCTCAATAAATGTTTGTTAAATGAATGAATGACTGTGTGCATTCTGACCAAATATTCATTGGTGGTAGGCCTTGGAAGGGGGCGGAGGGTTAAAGTTAGGAGTAACAAAAATCCACCTGTTAGTCTCATAGTCCCTGTTGTTCCCTCTCCTCGTGGGCCAGTGGCGTCCTAGGCAGGGTTCAGACCTGAGCCCCTCTGGGCATCTGGGCAGCCCCATCTTTGGCCCTAATGGGGCTTAGAATAAGCATTGCTGTCAACACGGCCTAAAGAGCTATGCGTTCACTCTATTTATTCATGCATTCATTAGTCCCACTAGTTCATTCACTCATGACAAACAGCCCCAGCGTTAGACGGTGAAGATGACAAGACGGAGTGTTCCTGTCTATGAGCCGCTCACAGTCTAGAACCACAAGTAAGGAGCAGATATTAAAACAGTGAGATAAATGGCAACTGTGGGAACAAGCACAGGGTGCCACAGGAGTGGGGAACAGGGACACCTCAAGGCTGGGGCGGAGGAACGATTCCTTCGCAGGCACAGCTGCCATTCATTTGGAGCTTTGTCTGTGTCAAGCGCCATGATGAGCTCTTTGTACTCATTTGCCAATTTACTTCTTTTTTTTTAAATTGTTTTTTATTAAATCATAACTTTGCACACTGATGCATTTATGGGGTTCTGGGTACTGCTTCAATATGCAATGTGAAATGCTTACATTAAACTAAGTAACACATCCACAGCAACCAATTTACTTCTTGGAGCAACCCTGTGAAGAATATGCTATCGTTTCCATTATACAGACGGGCAAATTGAGCACTGAGGTGGGAGATGACTTTCCCAAGGTCACAGAGCTGAGAGGCGCTAGGAGGTGAGATTTGCCTCACTATCAGGGTTCCTCATAACTGATCTGCAGGCCTGCTGTGCAGACACCCTCCCTGCTGGTCAGGTTGCCCTTGACTTGCATTGTGAAGGATAAGTACAGGTCACCTGGGGAAACTGGCTGTTACCAGCAAGGTGGTGGCAGGCATTGCTGAGTGTGAGGGTGGGGTCTGGAGGCTGAGAAGAGGCATTCTAGATCAAACAAGGGAACCCCTGGGCTCAGACACAGGGGTTGAAGACAGCATTGTATCAAGGGGGGGTCCTCCTCACCCATCTTCATGGGGAGATTACACAGGGACTCTTCCTCCCGTAACCCCTGACACCTCATCAACCATGACTCTCGGGTGACTGGTTTAGTCATTAACCTCACACAGGGAAAGTCCTGGTAGAAAGAAAAGTCATAGCTGGGCTTTGTGAATTTTGGAGTTTTCGGCCAGGAAGACTAAAAATACCTGGACTCTAGTCTCCGGGACAGAAGTGAGTGTGTGTCTGGCCAGTTGCTGAGTGGGCAGGAGAACTGGCCAGGTCACCTGCTGCTGTTGGGGCGGGGGCTCTGTTTCTTTCTCTCCCCTTCCCATTTTTCTTCCTGCCCTCCACATACACCCACTAAACACCATCATGTGTCTAGTTAGGCATCCTAGTCGAAGCAGACCTAGTCCTTGCCCTCAGTGTATCTGGGTCACTATGAAAGTTTTGAGACAGACTGTGCTATGGTCCATTACTTCACTTTCAAGGAACACAGTCAACAGCGTCCTTTCTGATTCAGCTGTGGACATTTCAACTTGCTCAGCTGATGGGTATTGTGGGGGGAGCTTCATTGGTTTCTGTATGCGCAGAGTATATGTTTCTTGATTTTTGTGTACTTGATCCACATCTAGTCTAGATAGGGCTTCCTGGTAGACATAATGGTTAATGGTCACGGAGGGTTGCATCAGTTACCAAGTGCAGGTCACATGATATGCATTTCTAGGAAGCTGTGCATGGCCAGGTGTGGGGAAGCAAGGATAAATATCATATCGCCCCTGTTTCTGAGCAGCCACGGTTGAGTAAGAGGAGAGAAACCGCAGGTGCAGGGCGCCAAGGAACTGTGGATTTTGAATTCGAATATAGGGAAACACATACAAGGAGCAAGGAGGAAGAGTCAGCCAGACCACGGACAGGACTCGACCATCGAACCAGGCCGTTATCCCAGCCGGGACGACCCTACTCGCGTTTCATGCACAGGCTCTTTGAGGAAATAAATTTTGAACCTATGATCTCAGAGTCCTTCACAACTCTGTGAAATTCATAGAAGGAACTCCACTTTTCTGTTGAAGGGACTGAGCCCCAGAGAAGCAAAGTGACTCACCCAAAGGCCCACAGCTGGCACATGGTGGAGCCAGGGTCCAGCCCCAGTCTTTCTGTTTACGCCTTTTCAAGGCCACCACTTTCTCTACAAATAACACAAAGAGAGTGACAAGGGCACTGTGCTCATGTCCCATCTACTTTTAGCTCCCTTATTGGACTAAGGCCCAGAAAGTGCTCCATCCTGTCACATCTGTCCAAGCCTGTGGGGGATCCTTGGGCTCAGGCTTAATCTGGTAGTGGGATTCAGTAACACAGGTTGCCTGGCCTCTTGGTGGGAGAGCTGGTCAATCTCTCCAAACTTCCTGTTGTTCCAGTCCCATCCCTTAGTCACCCTGATTGCAGTGGGTCTCGGAACCCCATTTGGGGTCTTTGAAACATGTGTGGCAACGCTTACCCTGGAGCTGCACTGAGGCTCAGGGCTTCAGTGGGGTGTGGGGCAGAGTTGTCTGAGGCATGCAATGTGGGTGGGGGCTCTTTGAAGCAGTTGCAAAAAAGGGAAGGAAAGGGCATTAACCCCGAGTTAGTGCACTGTGCTAAGAGCTTCACATATGCTCGGGAGGAAACATTTGCCACCAAAAGCATCTAAAGGTTTGCAGCAAGCTTTGAAGGCCGGCTTTGGTGACATCGTCATCTGCTTGCCATTTTGTTCCTTTTAGACTAGCAATCTCCTTCAAACGAGCTAGGTGAGAGCATGCTGCCAGCCCCCCCAGAGTCCTGTCACTCCTGTTTCACAGGTGAGAAGAAAGTGGTCCAGAGCCGTCAAGCAGGGTCACAGAGTTAGTCATCGGCACTGCAGAGACTTCCATTTAGGTCATGGATTCCAGGACAGCATGAGGGACAATGGAACATGCCTAAGGTCCTGAATCCTTAGGGGGAGGTTGGGGGGGTCTGTGCCTAACACACCATAATGCTTGCTCGATGCATAAAATCCAGATAAAACAGCAAAGAGCCTGCCTTGCCCAGTGCCGGACTCCAAGAGCAGGCTCTCACAGAAAGACACCTGCAGCCCCCATTTCTCTCCAGAGGAGCCAGTCAGATCCTAGCTCTGGAGGACCGAGGCCATTCCTCGGAGTGAATGACCTCTTTCTCTCGAGAAGCCTCTGCTTTCAGAACGGTGGCTACTCCAGCCCCAGCCATCAAACACAATCAACCTCCCTGGTTCTCACAGCCAGGGAGGCGCTGCTACACGGGTTAATTGGGAATAATTACAAGTTCCCTCAGTGCGTTTTATTATGTGCATTGTTGTTTCAGCAAGAATTATTTGGGCACAGACAGGTTTTTTTTTAATATTAAAAGTAATAGTAGTTTTTCCCTGCCCTAAGGCTAGTTCCTTCCACCTTCACACGTTTTAGTGACAAGCGTATCCTGGGGGTAGCTTCCCCCCTTTTCTAATTTATGCTTTGAAGGAAGAGGGAAGCCTAAATTATATGGTAGTGATTTTCAACAAACAATCCAATTAAAAAATGACCTCACCAAATAAGATCTAGGGAAGAGAAATGATCCTATGGGAAGATGATCAATATAATTTGTCCTTAGGGAACTGTAAGTTAAAACAACAATGAGAAGGCTCAGCATCCATAGTTCAGTGGTTAGGGCACTAGCCACATACACAGAGGCTGACGGGTTCAAACCCAGTCCAGGCCTGCCAAGTAGCAATGATAACTACAACCAAAAAACAGCCAGGTGTTGTAGCAGGTGCCTGTAGTCCCAGCTACTTGGGAGGCTGAGGCGAGAGAATCGCTTAAGCCCAAGAGTTTGAGGTTGCTGTGAGCTGTGATGCCACGGCACTCTACCTAGGATGACATAGTGAGACTCTGTCTCAAAAAAAAAAAATTAAAAAGAAAACCTGACAATGAAATGAGATATTATGACACACCTATTAGAATGGTCAAAATGCAAAACCCTGACAGCACCAAACGTGATCAGGGGTGTGGAGCAACAGGAGCTTCATCCTGCAAAAAGGCACAGTCCCTTTGGAAGACAGGTGGCAGTTTCCTACACAGCTGAACAGAGTCTTACCTCATGACCCAGAAGTTGCCCTGTGGGTATTTCTCCAACTGATTTGAAAACTAATGTCCAAGTAGAAACCTATACGCAATTATTTATAACATGTTATTTTCATGATTTCCCAAAACAGGATTAAACCCCCCCCCCAAGATAGCTTCAATAAGCGACTACATAGACAAGTTGTGGGGTGCGTACACATGGAGACTATTTCATGATTTTGCATAATAAGGAGCAGTGAAAAGATATGGCTGAATGTGAAATGCATGTTGCTAAGTGAAGGAAGGCAACCTGAAAGGCCAGTATGATGTGATTCCAACTACGTACCATCCCAGAGAAGGCAGAACAACAGCAGCAGTGAAGACGTAAGTGGTTGCTGGAGATGTAGGGGAGTATCAAATACACGAAGTGCAAGGGACTTTTTGGAGTGGTGAAACTATTCTGCCTGATGCAGCAGATACGGACACATGACAATATACATGGATCAGAACACCAGGAACTTTGCAACACAGATCCAACCTAAATGTATTCAAAGGAAAAAAAAAAGCCATTTAGGATGGCAAGGGATCCCGGGATGGGATGCATAATATGATAAATAATCTAATAGTATCACGAATGTATTTAACAACCACAGGGAGGGGTGGAAGGAATTGTTGTGGACCTTCCTAAGTTAACTTTGGAAGGGAAGAAAAGGGAAACTGTATATAAGTATTGTATTCCCGTTGACAAGTTTCCCATGGGGATATGGGTAAAGAATTCTGATACTAACTCTGCAAATAAGCTGGAATTGAACAATTAAATAAATGGATGGTGGATGGTGGGGGTCAGGTTTCTCACTGTTGTGGTGGGAGTGCTTCGGGAAACAACAGGGGGAAGGTACAATGAACCACACGAAGGATTAGAATTGGCGACAACAGTATTTGTCTATCACAGGGTTTGGCTTAATATAGACATAGCCGGTTGCATATAGAAAATTTATAGATATGTGTATACACACAGGTTAGTACATACTAATATATTTTCTGGTTCTGTCAGCTGAGACAGCCTGGAAACAATAGCTTCCCAGTAGCAGCAAGCAGACCTCGTGTCTGGGGTTGGGTTTCCAATACTGTTCTATAATAAAAGGAACCAGCAATCCCTGCAAAAATGGCTGGATCTATTCCAGGAGCAGAACATTTATAAGATGAGCCCAGAGCTCTTAATACCAGAAAGTAAGGAATTGCTCAAAAACAAGTCAAAGCAATGCAGGAATCAATTAAAAGAGCTTCTAGTGGCCAAAGCTGGAACATTTTGAATGACAAAATAAATAAGGTGGTATTGGATTATAACGTAAAGTATAAAATAAATACCCATGAATTCAAATTATACAAAAATATCAAGAAGTGAGCCATTCCACATGAAAGAAAAACACAATTAAATTCAAGAAGGAGGGAAGATAAAGAGAGGAGGGGTTTGGTGATCTCCCACTTCATGGCTGCGATGCAGGGTGCACCTCCTTGGGGAAGGCTTCAACTACAACATGGACTTTACCTTACGATTGCAAGCGAGGTAGCCTAATCATATGTTAATTTGAAAAAATAATAATAAAAAATTCTGCTTTAGTTAACACTACACTGTCTTGATTATTGTAGCATTATAATAAGTTGTGAAGCTATGAAGTCAAGTAGTGGGCTCCTCAAGTTTATTGTTTTTAAAAATTATCTTGACTGGGCGGCACCTGTGGCTCAGTGGGTAGGACGCTGGCCCCATACACTGAGGGTGGTGGGTTCAAACCCGGCCCTGGCCAAACTGCAAGAAAAAAAAATAGCTGGGTGTTGTGGCAGGCACCTGTAGTCCCAGCTACTTGGGAGGCTGAGGCAAGAGAATTGCCTAAGTCCAGGAGCTGGAGGTTGCTGTGAGCTGTGACATCACAGCACTCTACTGAGGGTGATAAGTGAAAATCTGTCTCTAAAAAAGACAAAAAATTATCTTGGCTATACTATGTATTTTTATTTTTATATTGTATGACTCCATTTATTTATTTTTTTCTTTAAAAAATATGTCAATTATATATGTATCTATATTTTATTATTGGGGATTCATTGAGGGTTATACTATGTCTCTTGAAATGTATTTTTGTAACTTAATACTTTCAATTTTTTAATTTTAATTATTATTTATTTATTTTTTGAGGAGACCGAGTCTCACTTTGTCACCCTCAGTAGAGTGCTGTGGCGTCACAGCTCACAGCAACCTCCAATTCCTGGGCTTAGGTGATTCTCTTGCCTCAGCCTCCCAAGCTGGGACTACAGGCGCCCACTACAATGGCTGGCTATTTAATTTTCTATTTTTTTGAGATAGAGTCTCACTTTGTTGCCCTCAGTAGAGGGCCGTGGCGTCACAGCTCACAGCAACCTCAAACTCTTGGGCTTAAGTGATTCTCTTGCCTCAGCCTCCCAAGCAGCTGGGACTATAGGTGCCTGCCACAACGCCCGGCTATTTTTTTTGGGGGGGGGTTGTAGTTGTCATTGTTGTTTGGCAGGCCTGGGCTGGATTTGAACCCAATAGCTCCGTTGTATGTGGCTGGCGCCCTAGCCGCTGAGCTACAGGTGCCGAGCCACTTAATACTTTTTAAAGATCATTTTTAAGATGTTCTCAATATAGGATATTCTTATGGTTGTTCCTAATTTCAAATGAGAACTGAACACAATTCACAACCTCAAAGATGTGGAATCTACCCAAGCACCGATGAGTTCTTGTGTGGATGAACAGAAGGTGGTATATGAATCCATGGAATACTACTAAGCCAGAAAAAGATGAATTAATGTCTTTTGCAACAATTTGGATGGAACTGGAGACCATTATCCCAAATGAAGTCTCCAAACAACAAACACCACCTGTACTTCCTATTAAACTGGAACTAACTGATGACCACACGTGTGCACAGAGGGAAGTAAAACTCAGTGGAAACCAAGCAGAGGGAAAAGGGAAGAAGGGAATGGGTGAAAACCTACCTAATGGGTACAGTGAACTTGGTCTGGGTGAGGGACATGCTTATAACCTTGACTCAGACACAACAAAAGTGATCCAGGTAACCAAAACCTTTGTACCCCATATTATTTTGAAATAAAAAAAATTTTAAAAAAGAGAAATAAACCAGTGGGGAGAATATACAAATTTCCTGTGCAGTGGAATTTAAATTAATTCATGGAGATATTCCTCCCTCAGTCAAGGAGATGGAGTTTAACTCCCTGATCCTTAAGTGCAGGCTGTGTATGTGGCCTTCCAAGGCATATGGTATGGAGACAGACAAAAAAAAAAAAAAAAAAGGAGAAACTTTACAGTGAAGACATCTGACAGATACTCCCTAACCGAAGCCAGGTAATCAAAATTCCCATTGACAGTAGTAATTCACATTGACGGTATGTGCTCTCAATTTGATGGAGTCACAATGCCACCTTTGGGGTGCTTCTCCCCAAAGCCCAAGCCCCTGTCTGCCTAATCACAGGAAGAGTAAGCGGACAAAGTGTAATTGAGAGACGATCCACAAAGTACCTGCCCAATACTCTGAGAAACCGTCAAGGTCATAGAAAGCAAGGCTAGTCTGAGAAACTTGTCACAGGGCAGTGACAGCTAATGCAATGTGCTGTCCTGACAGGGACCCGCAAACAGAAAAAGGACATTACATAAAGCCCGTATTTCCCTTGGACATCCTTATCCGAGGGAAGTTTGGGCTTTACTTAATAATCATACGTCAATATTAATTTGTTAATTGTGTAATGTACCAATTCACGTGCAATGCTCATATTTAGGGAAACCGTGTGTGAGGTATCCAGAACTGTAACTAGCTTTGCAATTTCTTCCTGTGAGGTTAGAACTATTCTTAAATGTGAAGTTTATTCTTAGGAATGAGATAATATCATTAAAAATCATTTAGTGAGTGGCTGCTATTAAATGGTGGTAAACGATAATGAGATTGAGGACTTTTTATTTACTCCAAGTCCCCTCAAGGAAAACACTCAGAGAAATATCCTCATAAGGCCCGTTCCTATAGAAACTGAAATTCCAAGGCATGGAAACTGGCTGGTGCCAGGGTTTCAGAGAAGGGGTACCATTATTCTTCATGAGACAAGGAATGGCTTTTCTTTTTTTCTTTCTGAAAGGGAGGAGGAAGCAGAGTAAAACAATAATGAACATTTATTGAGTACTGAGCTATGTGCCAAGAGCTTTGTCTCCTTGACTCTTCCAACAACCCAGAAGGGGTGGTCACTGCTATTCCCATATATTTCCACAGGGAAATAGAGGGGGAAACTGAGGCCCTGGGAAGTTAACTGACCCACCCAATAAGGCATAGCTACTGGGGGACAGAGGGCATGGAAAGCAGGATTTGCGACCGGGACACTTGGCCCAGAACCCTCTCCATGAGGCTACCTGCCAGGAGATGTGAAGGTGCCGAGGTGACTGAGCACTCAGCAATGTGTCTAAGCTCATGGAATGTGTGGTGGGAGCACATTGCTGTAGAGACCAAGAGAAGGCCTGTGTTTTTGTTGTGTTTTGGTCTGGGATGATGTACAAAAGGGAGGTGGTGGATGGAGAGGGTGATGGATGTAGGAGGTATTGGATGGAGGAGGTGGTGGATGGAGAGGCTGGTGGATGGAGGGGGTGGTGGATGGAAAGGGTGGTGGATGGAGAGTGTGGTGGATGGAGAGGGTGGTGGATGGAGTGGGTGGTGGATGGAGGGCGTGGTGGATGGAGGGGGTGGAGGATAGAGAGTTTGGTGGATGGACGATGGAAGTCCTTGAGAATGACACATCATGGGAGGACCAAGGCCAGTTTGAGATGGTCGAGTGTACTCAGATCTTGAGGGCTCCGGTGAAGGGTGGGGTGGAGGCCGCAGCCCTTGGCAGGCACCGGATCACAGTTTTTCTTACCACTGTCAGCCCCTTCCTGCCCTCTCACTCCCCTGTCACACACCCAGCGGCTCCTTCCATCTGGGTCACTTCCTCAGGGGAAGCAGGCTGTGCTCTCAGGCTTGGGCCAGGTCTCTGGGGCTCGGGGTGGGAAGAGGCTGTCTAATTGGTTAACACGGAGCTAGGCACCGGAGAGGAAGTCGTGTTTCCGCGAGTTGAGGAAACTGCCATTTCCCCCTCCAGCAGGAAGCAGCCTTGGCTGTTCTCAGCACCCCGTCGTCGCCCTGTGGACCATGGAAATCACAGCCTGGCAGTGTCTCTGGTTTGCCTCCTGCAGTTTAACAATCTCCCAGTCAAAATAAACTGGCTCCTTAGGTCTCTGGGGCATGGTTAAGGTAATAATTGAGAGAGAGAGAGAAGCCAGAGGCCTGGCTGTAGCACAAAGGCGTGGAGAAACCTTTAAAACCCGAGGCTGGGATTGGTGGCTGGTGCCTCATTAGAGGGGTATAATTGGGGCATTGTGAAGACAAGCACAACAGGAGATTCAGGGCCTGGCCCTGCCAGACCCCACCTTGTAGGACTGATTCGGATAGGGGAGGCTGTTGATACTTTGAGCATAGAAGAAGATGAGTTTTCAACAGGATAGCTGAAAGGGAGCTGGAGCGGAAATCTGAACCTGAGTTCCAACCTGGACTTCACCTGACAGGCTATTTTGAGGAGGTAGCACCATTGTAGACTCTGCTTCCCTCCTCTCCCAGGAGGGAAAGTCACGGGAAAGTACTCTGAAATCAACATTCATTCCTTCGTTTCCTTTATCTTCTCTCGCCCACTGGTTTAGAGCCCCGAAGACTCATTCCCTCCCTTGCCTTCCCTTCAGTCCATCCAAAAGAGTTTAGTGAGCACCTGCTCAGGGGCCAGAAGTGCCCTCCGGCGGGGATTCCGTAAGGAAGAGTACAGTTTCCGTCCACTGCAGAAAACAAACAAGGGAACCCAAACACCGGAGCTCGTTTTACAAGGGCTATGCAGGAAAGAAGGCGGATCAGGAGGGATTACTTCAGATGAGGGAGGCGGAGGCTGCCGTGGGGAGGTCTCACACCAGTGGTTTTTAACTAGTGAGACCCAGCCAGCCACTCGAGGGGGTGACCTCTGAGTGGGAGGAGTGCAAGTGGCTCACTTATTTAACGTGTGTTTATTACGGGATTCTTTTTTGAGACAGAGTCTCGCTCTGTTGCCCTGGGTGGATTACTATGGCATCGTAGCTCACAGCCACCACCTCAAACTCTTGGATTCAAGCAATCGTCTTGCCTCAGCCTCCTGAGTAGCTGGGGCTATAGGAGGCTACCATGATGTCCGGCTAGTTTTTTTTTTTTTTCAGGTCCCGTTCTTGCTCAGGCTGGTCTCAAACATCTGAGCTCAAGCCGTCCACTCAGAGTGCTGGAATTACGGGTGTGAGTGCCTGTGCCCGGCCCCCTATTGGGGGGTTCTTAATATGAGAGATGTGATAGACAAAGGTAGTCAAGTTCCTTACTCTTAGGGAGCTTATATTTTGGAGGGAAAAACAGAGAAAAATAAAATAAAATCAGTCATTGATAAGCACTCTTCAGAGAATGAAGGTAAAGGTTAGTCCTGACGTAGAATTCCTGGTAATCAGCCAGAGGAAAGGGCAGTGCAAAGGGCCAGGGCGGGAAGGAAAATTCGGGTTAGATAAACAGAATGAATGTTCTTCCAACCCGCCTCTGGATGTATCCCATGGCCACTGATCACCCCATTTGTCACACTCATTGTTGCCCAAATCATAGCTTATGCCATCCACTTCCTCTGCTGGCTGCCTGGAGGTCAGACATGCTGCCTGCCGGCCACAGCCTCACATGCCGACCCCTCCTGGGTGGTGGTCTCCATGAGGATGCTCCTGGGGAAGCCGGACGACAAGGCCAATGCCTAGCCAAATGCAGCCAACTCCAACAGAGAGCCAGCTCCAGCAGCTGACGCAGCAGAAGCCCAGTGGGGCTGGGAGGCAGATTCTGCCCTGGAGAGAGACTTGAGCTCACCTCTTCAAAGAAAAAAAAAATGACTGAGAGCCTGCCCTATGCTAGATTGATGTCTAACAGGGGCAGGCAATCCCAGGGCCAGTGAAAATCTAGCCCTTGCTCTTGCCTCTCATTGGTCTTAGAGTTTAGTGGGACTTTAATACCAAGGTAGGGCATCTGGATGTAATTCCAAGAACACCAGCAGGCATTTGAATCACACAGGAGACCTTCCGTGGCAAGTTATAGAGAACCTAACCCCGCTGGCTTATTGGTTTATCGTAATGGAGAGGTTGAAAGGTGGGGAGGCTTCAGGTGTGGTGCAATCAGGGCTCCAGCTCTGGGTCTCTGTGATTCCCTTGGCTCTGTCCCCCTCTTGTAGGCTGTCACTTTTCTCGACAGCTGCAGCAGCCACAGGGTGGGAGGGGTGCTTTCTCTTTCATATTCCAGGGGGAGAGAGAGAGAACATGATCCCTGTAACCTCAAAACTCAATCCAGAGCTTCTAACTGATGGCCTGTTCCCACACAAGCCCAACTACCGTGGCCAGGAGAATGCGAAAACTTGATTACCAATCCCTGTGGTGGGGACGTGGAGCAGGGACGGGTCCTCTCTGAATCACCGGACAGTGGACGGAGGGGTGGCAGGAATGCCCATTGCAAGGGAAAGATTGGTGTGACTGGGCTTCATTGCTGAAGATCACTCTGGCTGGAGACAGAATGGAGAAGGGCCCTGGAGGAGGAAGGGAGAATGTTAGGAGCTGCCCCAGGGAGAGGCGATGGTGGCGGGGCCTCCGTGGAGGCAAAGTGACAGGGCGAAGGGGACAAATCTGAATCCTGGCTCTTGCCCTTGGCAGCTGAGTGGCAATAACAAATCCCTTAACCCCTCTGCATATGCTTTTCCAAATCCACAATATGGCCGTATAAACTCTTCACTTTTAGGATCAGAGAAGATACATTAAAGGTGTCTGCCATGCTGTAAGTCCTCAATAAGCGGCATTATCATTATTATTACCCAGACTCCTTAGTATGAAGTATAAGTCTCTTCATGTTCTGTCTCCACAAGACTCCAAGTGGGTAGATCTGTGTTTCACAGACAGAATGCCCTTCCCATCACAAGGCAGAACCTTCCAGAATGGAAAACAATTGTTGTATCGCCAGTTATGAAGTTTCTTTTTTGTTCCCAGGGGATTTTGTCCCTGGTCCCATACTTGGAACAGTACTGGGCGGGGGGTGATTTGTCATGTTTCTTGTCCACAAATACTGACAAAATAATGACGGTTGGCTTAATCTACTTCAGTGAGTAAGAACAAACCAGCTTCCTCAAATTTCCAGGAATTTGCTCCTGAACTGAGTTGTTAGTGTGGCTTTTTCTTTCCCGGCCAGAGTCCTGAGCCCAGGAAAGCCCCCAGCTTATCACTGTCACTCCAAAGTGATTTCACCAAAAACAGTGGGTTGAGTGTTTTCCCTGAGTGTAATAATCTGGTATAGTACAAATAGTGACTCAGCCTGCAAGGGAGACATGAGATCCTGGCGGAAAGTGAGCCCACCGCAGACGAGGGGGCTGTGGAACAGGTGCAGTGGTGCTGGGAGAGCTGGTGGGGGGTGGGGGAAGGGCGGCGTGACCTTGGGTTTGGTCTTAGTGAGGTGTCTACCGGGATGGTGGGATCTGTGTTTTGGGATAAAATCGACCTGGATTTCAATCTAGTCTCTGTCATTCACTAGCTGTGAGATTGTCCATTCATTCAAAACAGGCAAGTTATGGAATAAAAACTACAAAACCTAGGGCAGGCACAGTGGCTCACACCTGTAATCCTAGTACTCTGGGAGGTGGAGATGGGAGGATTGCTTGAGGTCAGGAGTTCGAGAACAGCCTGAGCAAGAGTGAGACCCTATCTCTAAAATTAAAAAATTAAAAAAGAAATCTAGCCAGGGTTGGTGGCATATGCCCATAGTCTCAGTTACTTAGGAGACTATGGCAGGAGCATCACTTCAGCCCAGGGACATCAGTTCGCGGTGAACTACAATGATACCACTGCACTCTATCACGGGGGACAAAGTGAGCCTGTCCTGATACAAAAAACTATAAAACTCGTTCCTAAGAAATTACTATCTAGGTTTGGTGCCCATAGCACAGTGGTTATGGCACTGGCCACATGCGCTGAGGCTGGCGGGTTCGAACCCGGCCCAGGCCAGCTAAATAACAATGACAACTGCAACAAAAAAATAGCCAGGCGTTGTGGCAGGTGCCTGTGGTCCCAGCTACTTGGGAGGCTGAGGCAAGAGACTCGCTTAAGCCTAAGAGTTTGCGGTTGCTGTGAGCTGTGACGCCACAGCACTCTACCGAGGGCAACAGAGTGAGATTCTGAGTCAATAACAACAACAACAACAAAGAAATTACTATCTAGTGATGGATACAGAGAAGGAGACCATAATACAGTGGTTCTCAACCTTCCTCATGCCGCGGCCCTTTAATACAGTTCCTGTGGCTCATTGAGAACCGCTGCTATAATAGGATGTGATAAATTGGGGCGAAATGGAAGGAAGGGTTACGAGAACACAGAGAAGACATGTGGAATCCTTCTTGCTTGGGGTGGTCGAGGCCGTGAGGAATCTCAGACTGCTTCCTGGAGGAAGCAGAGGAGCTCAGGGGCCTCCTGAAAAGGAGGAAGCATCGGCCTGCAGGAGGAGAAACAGTGGGGCAGCAGGGACGTGCTCTAGGCAGAAGTCCTGGAAGCAAACGTGAATGTGGAATGCAATGGGACGTGGAGGCAGGTCAGGCCGAGAGGGGGCAGGGCTGGGTGATGAAGGCCCGGGAAGCCATGAGGAAGTCCCCACTTTCTCAGAGGACAAGGGGGAACCATGGGAGGGTTGGAAGCAGGGGCTAGGCCTGGGCATCTGGGGTATTTTTGGCTGCTCTGTGAAGAATGGATTGAAGGAGACCAAGGCCAGAAACAGGGACAAGAGTCCAGAGGCTGTCGCTTAGCACAGGTGGGAGATGGCAGCAGCCTGACTGAAGGCATTGGGTTGGCAAGAAATATTCATCTGTGGATCTCAGAGAAAGAACAGATCATTGCTGTTCATTTTATTTCACCTAACGTGCCATGAGGTAGAGATGGTTCTGAGCGGTTTAGTAACTTGTCCACAGCTGGAAAGGGGCAGCATCAGAGCCCAAACCCAGGTCTGCCAGGCCCCGCAAGCTGAGAGGGGACCAGGGACGGGTTTCCTAAGTCAAACATAAGGAGTTGTGGTATGTCATATTTAAATTAAGGACCGCAGAAGTTTAATGGATTCTAAAGAATTTAAGTGGAGTGATAAACGCAGAATAGAGAAAATTGTTGATTGGCATCTTTGACGATCACGGTCAATATCCACCTCCATCTGTCAAAACCCAGCCGCTGTCCTCTGGGGGATTTTTAAGAAGTAATTATTCATGGTCTCTAGGAAGCCTCCCCGGCCTCCTCCTTCCCCATCAGAATTTAGAGCCCCTGTTACTGTCTCCTCATTGTGTCTTCAGACGCCTGTTTTCCCCACTGGCCTGGAAGCTTTTTGAGGGCGCAGACTGTGTTGTCATCATTGTAGTTTTCCCAGCGCTTAGCAGGGGATAATCTATAGTATCATTATGAATGAATGAATGAATGAATGAATGAATGAATTCGAGACCACATCTGTTTGTTTTGAGTTTGTAAGTGGGGGATGAGGCTTAGTTGGTGTCTCTTGTCCCAAACACTTAGCCCTTCTTTCTGCCAAGTGTTATTCCTGCTCTTTTTCTGGGAAATCACACAGACTTTCTGTTTGTGGGTTTCCTCTTCCCCCTGTGGAACCGAAGCTGCAAAGTGATGTCTCCCGTGTCTGCATTCGACAGAGTTCTTCCTTAGCGTTGCTCGCTGGGTTCTTTTTGCACAAATTACATGTTCATCCTAGCCTGGCTTTAATCATCACATCCTTGAATCCCCATCAATCTCTCTGTCCTGTCTCAAACCAGTGTTTAAAGGACGCTCTTATCCTCAGAAGAAATGGTATAATTTTCATAAGCACGGGTCATTTCCCCCTTGCATAAATGTCAGATACTAAACCGCCACTTAACAAGATGTACCAGAAATACAGAATGTCTGAACAAAGGCTGTTGACTATAGTATTTTTTTCCTTTTCTAGTTCTGTGAGATTACTCTCCCAAAATATTCCTAATGCTTTATTTACTTCAGCTTCGAGTTTATTTTGGGATAAGCCCGTAGCTGAATCTTAGGATGTGATTCTTATCCTGGTCACATCCTGGGGAGTTGTTTGGGGCCTTGTCTGAGTGGCTGGGGCTCTCCCTGGGGCCAGAGGATGTCCACTGCTGCGGCAGGACAGAGGAAGAGATGACAAGCCCTTGGTTAGGGTGGAAATACTCCCCAAAGGAGAGCCCCCCGTCTCCAGGTCTCCTACGTTACAGACAATAACTGCAACAAACCCAGCTCAGAATTTATCCATTTTCTATTCCAGAGCCTGATGTGTCTCATATTTCCCAACATCTGAGTGATTTGTGACTATTAGGAATTCAGACACTGGATGATTAAAACCGCCGGTGCTGGGAATTTTCTCATTTCAGGAAATTTTGGTTGTGAGGCATGCTGGAACCTTACCAGCCAGTGGACGCGAAGGGGAGGAAGTCCGGACAGGAGTCAGACTATGGGAACTGACCAGAGGCAGCACTGGTCAACTTCTCTGTCAGACCGTCTGTGTGGGGAATCCTGCCCCCCTGAGCCTCAGCTTCCTCACTAGCAGAGCGGAGGGGACAAGGATTTAATCAGATAACATCATGGCTGGCACACAATGAAGGTCAGACGGGAGTTCCTCTCCCGTCCTGACTGGTGTCTCCAGGCACCGGGTGACCTGAGGTTTTGTCCAGCATAGGATGCTCTGATCTGGGGCACAGGGGGTTGTCACTCAGCGAGCATCTAACTTCCCTGAGTTCGAGAACGGGGCCTGCCTCTTGGGGAGGGGTGTCAAAGTTAGAAAGCTCATCTGGGCTCAGGGTCAGGCTCTAATCTGAACTTGGATCAGTGAGGGAGCAGATAGCCCCAGGTTTATCCGGGATAGTAATCACAAAGTGTGGGCCGGGCACCCTGAAGGAACTTGAGGCGCTCTCGGGGTTTCATGAGATCAAAATTATTTTCGTAATATTACTAAGATGTAATTTGCCCTTTTCCTGTGGTCGATGTATGAGCTGATGGTGTAAAAGCAGCAGGAGGTAAATGGCTGGTGCTTTCGTTTGAATCAAGGCAGTGGTGGCAAACTGCAGTCGTTATTATTGCACTATTCCCCACTACATTTGTGTAGTTAAAAAGAAAGGAACAACAGCCAATTTCACTTAAGAATGTCCTTGATAGAGCAATAAAAATGATCGAATTTCTGAAACTTCAATCCTCGAGTGCCTGTCTTTTTAATGATTTGTGTGATGACTTGAGAAGCAGGAGCAAAGTCTTTCTGCTGCCTACAAAGGCACAGTGGTGGCCTCAGGGGAAAGCATTGGAACAGGAGTTTGCCTTGGGAGCTGAGTGGCCTTTTTCTCTGCTGAACACCTGGAGAAAAACATGGTTTTCCCTGGAAAGAACAGCTGACAGTCACACTGCAGTTATTTGGCCTTGAGTAGATGGCAGATACAGATACATATTATCTTAGATAATCTTTAATTTTTTTTAATTTAAAAAACTTTAGGGAACACAGGTGTTTTTTCCTTACACGGATAAATTGTATCATGCTGTGGTCAGGGTACATATACATTTAAATGACAAAGTCAGGGCTGTTTCTTAAAGGAAAACAAATGATAGTAGCTGCTGCCAGTGATGACATTTGAGAGTTCAAATAAAATTAGGACTTTTGGAAGACTTGTATGTGTCATTGTGAGCTGGTTTCAGGTTTCACATGGCAGAAAAGTTCTACGAACCACCACTTGTCAAATTTTGTATACTATCAAAGAAGAATATCCACAATAATTCGAGCAAGTTATTAAAATACTACTTTTATCAACTTTGTGACTGTTAAAGACCATGTTTCTTCATATACTTCATCAAATAACATGTGAGAACAGAATGACTGCAAAAGATGGAGGAAACCGCTTTGTAGGTTAATATCAGACATTAAGGAAATTTGCAAACACATAAAATAATAGCGTTTCTCACTAATTCGTATGTAACTTTTTATTTAAAGCATATTATTTAGATTAACATGCAATGGGCTTATTCTTGTCATGTTAAAAAATTAATGTTTTTTAAAGTTCTTTTTTTTTTGAGACAGAGTCTCAAGCTGTCCCCATGGGTAGAGCGCCATGGTGTCACAGCTACCAGCAACAGCCAACTCTTGGGCTTAAGTGATTTTGTTGCCTCAGCCTCCCCAGCAGCTGGGACTATATACTCCTACCTCACCCATCTATTTTTTTGGTTGTAGTTGTCATTGTTGTTTGGCAGGCCTGGGCTCGATTCGAACCCACCAGCTCCGTGTATGTGGCTGGCGTCCTAGCCGCTGAGCTACAGGCGCTGAGCCTGCCTTTTAAAGTTCTTAATTTTAATTTCTGATATGGAAAATTTCATTAGATATGAGCCACGTAAACAACAGCTCTTTAGAATCCTCAGTCTTTTATCTTAAGAGTATAAAGAAGTCCCAGTTCAGATCTTGGTACCAACTGTGCTATCCTGAGCAAGTTACTTAACGTCTCTGTACCTTAATGTACCTCCCATTCTTCATCTATCAAATAGAGATAATTTTAACCTACTTCATAAAATAAGATTGTGAGTGCTAAGTAAGGCTTAACATGTACAAAGAGCTTAGAACAGTTCCTGGCATATAACAAGTACTATGCAAGTCTTATAATAATAATAGTTAGGATAATACAGCACTATGATGCTATCGGTTATGGCCTGTGTCCCTGTTTTCCCCACCAGGCTGGGAGGAACCTCCCTACCCCCGCCAGCAGGGTCTGTTCCTGAGTCACCCCAGGGTCCTTGCACAAAGCTTAGCGTGCACTAACTACGCAGTCACAAAGTCTGGCCAGTGAAGGAATGAGCAGTTGGGAAAAAGCAAGGCAAATTCCAGCCAGATTCCTGATAGAAAACCAAATTCAACTGCAAAAAGGCTCAAATCCAAAGTGGGGCAGGAGCTGGACTGAGGTGGGAGCAGGTGGAGGTGAGAGCCAGGGACTCTGATGTGTGCAAGGCTGGGTTAGGTTGAGCCTAAGTAAGCTCTGTGAGCAGGCAGGAGGCTCGGGGTGAGAGCAGCCCCACTTGCTGTTGGGTCCGGGGAGCACAGCCTGCCGGATTCCGCCTGGACACCTCGGACCCCTTGGCTGACTGCACGGATCTGCTCTGCACCGCCTGCGCCTGGGAGATCCCAGCTGAGATATTTAGGTTGGAGCATGCCAAACGGTCTTTCTGAATTTTCCAAATTTATACGACTAGGTGCGTGTTTGACCATCTCGTTCTTGTGAATTGTTATTCTGAGTTATTTTGGGACATCCAGGAAGGAAAGGAAAAATGACATTCAACGTCCGCTCGGGGCATGCACTGTATTTGTGCCTTCCCACTTAAACCTCCAGACCCTTTGTCAGCGAAGTGCTGTTACCCCGTTTGGGTGTGGGTGTGTCAGTAATGTCTCCATGGTCACAATGCCAATCCATGGCATTGCTGGGATTTGAACCCAAGACTGTGTGAATATCAAGCTCATATCCTTTTACAAAAGCATATTTTTATTTTGTTTTTTAACAGACAAGCAATGTATATGTACTTTAAATAACATTTTTAAATAAAAATGAAAAACTACCTACTGATAAACAGGCTAAAAATAAAAACTGCCCATAAATTCTACCATTTAGATATAAGAACTATGTCTTTTCAGGATTTTAGATATAAGAGCATGTCTTTTCAGGATTTTTTCCCATGTATATACTGGGTAGCCATAAAGTTCTTGTGTAATTTAAAATAGTGTGCAAAACTGCGCATGAACTATACAGACGCCCTGTATTTGTAACCGAGTTGTCTGCTTAACAATATTGTAAATGTCTTTCTGCATCTATAAACGTATTTCTGTGTCATTTAAAAAGCTGCGTAGTATTTCATTATATGAATTTACTGTTTATTTGGCCAGTCTTCTGTTGTTAAATATTTAGCTTATATTATATATTATAGCTTTTCACTGATATTAAAAACATTCTGCAATAAACATCCTTGTAACTTAATCTCTGTGTATATCTTTACTTCCTTAGATAAATTCCTAGAAGTAGGCTTGATGATTTAAAGGGCATTTTGGTTTTAAAGACATTTTGATACACTATATTGCCAAATTACCCACAGGAAACTTATACAAATTTTAATTCTCGGCTCGGCACCTGTGGCTCAAGTGGCTAAGGTGCCAGCCACATACACCTGAGCTGGCGGGTTCGAATCCAGCCTGGGCCCGCCAAACAACAATGACGGCTGCAACCAAAAAATGGCCGGGCATTGTGGCGGGCGCCTGTAGTCCCAGCTACTTGGGAGGCAGAGGCAGGAGAATCACCTAAGCCCAGGA
>CAUYRH010113555.1:0-40438 GCA_963574655.1 Perodicticus potto | reverse complement strand
CCCTGAGGCTAGAGGCCTAGAGGAGGAAACGGGGAAAGACCGGGAGAGGAACGGAGAGAGCTTCTCTCTCCCTACTTGAAATCTCTCCCACTACCAGGAGCTTTGGTGTTTTCTGTATTCTTTTCTGTAAATCAATTCTGTCTTACCACGGAGGGGTGGGGGGGAGGAATAATGTAATGAAGAATAATAAAATACATGTATTTAAAAAGAAATGTCACTTCTTCAGGTGGAATACATAAGCTCAGATTTTAGAGATAAATCTTTTCTCTGCCTCTCTACTTCTATAAGTTTCCCACCTGTAAACAAGAAAATATTCTGCACAGTATTAGCTCTGCATGAGCCATAGGTCATGGAAAATCTGGTGCTCTGGTAATAGAGTGTGATACAATGTGTGTTAATGCTTGCAGGAAGCGCAGCTGTGCTGCCTGGGAGGCAGACCCTGCTGCACAGCCTGACCTGGGGCGAGCCGCACAGTCATGCTCTGTTGGTTTCCTCATCTGGAGAGTGGTGATACTATCTCTCTTACTGGTGTTCTACAGATATGACTGAAATGGTAGTTGATTAACTTTTCAAAGGAATGTGCTATTAAAAAAAAAAAGGCCCTTATTGCCATCTCTTCAAGGCATATGTATCTTCCTGGAGTCTGGAGCTACATAAGGTATCCCTGAAGCTTGGAGAGGAGGGGGATAAGGAATTCTAGAGGACAGCCCAAGTTCAATTTACTAATATTTAAATCATAACAAGGCAATCCACTTATTTGTGGGTGAAGAAAACCCATTTTTACATGTAGCAGTGACCACCCACAAACAAAAATAAATTTTAAAAAAAAGGTTATATTGTCATCATACTCAAACAAAAGAAAATTGTGAAAATGTCCAGAAAAGAGAAGAGAAGGGGGGGAATGAATAATTATCCATCCCACCTTTGATATATTTTAATCAAGATACTAGAAGAATGCCTAGGTCATTTTCATGTGGATATTATATACTCAAGACTTTTCATTAGAAACCACTACAGAAATCAATAGATGTCCATTTGGAAAGGGAAATAGGAGAAAAGCCTAGAAACTGCTGTTATTCCAGCTTTAGTTTCTGTCTGAGATGCTGACATGCTGTTACCTAGCAGTAGGCATTGGGGGCATTGAAAGTCCTTGTTCCAATTCTGCTGAAATTCTGTAACAATGAAAATAGGGACTTTCTCAGATCCCATGGTTCATAAAGTTTCTGCTTATAGAAGTAAAATCCTTCTTTTGAAGAATGGACACCAAAACAGGAACAATAGGCCAAGACATTTAAAAGCACATTTAGATGACAAGAAATGATTGGTGATTGTCACAAACTCTAATGCCCATGTGCTATTAATGAACATGCTTTCAGCTTTAAATGCTATTAGTCATTTACAGTCCAGGCATATTAAACCCATAAAAAAAAAAAGAAAAAAAGAAGGATGGACTTTCAGGGCCATCTGACTCTGGCAATTTTAAAGAAAATAATAAACTTAGTACTATCATTTTTAAGTGTCAAAGTGATGTTAATCATATAATTATTTGTCTATAGATTCTCAATGAACAATATGTCATAGTTTATTGCTGCACTTGTTTGGATGTTAATTAACTGTCAGAGCAATTAAAGAGCAGTTGAGGGTCTTAAAGAGAGACTGCTGAGTCAGTTTAAGATTTAAATGTAGACCAAGTTGCCCAAGATAACAATTTTTCCCTTTCCCTTTAGAGGTATTTTTATGTGCACTGCTCCTTTAGAATCGTCCATGGATAGCATATTCTCCAGTTTTGGAAATTCTGTTTGGAACTCAAAAATGTTCTCTTTAAGGAAATTCATACCATGGCTTTCTTTTTTGTACATAAATAGCCAGGCTGGAGATGTTTCACTGAGTGCCACCTCATCCAGCAGTGGTTTAGCAATTTCTATTGTGCCCTTTATACCCATCTTTCCTACCTTAACCTGAACAAACATATGTAAATAACGAGTCGATACATGAGAAAAATGCACACATTTTCTACTGAATTCTCCTAAGAGGCAACTCAGGGTATTATTGACTCTTCTCTCAACTGGAAAATATGCTTTTTGCTGGAATGAGTGGCAAGGCAGGGGGGCTCTGACATTGCTTAGCTATCTGCATAAACTCAGGAGTCATGGGATTTGGAGTTTCAATCTAGATACCCTAAAATCTCTCTGTGAATGTTGAGGTCTTTCACTGGTTACTCTTAACTACAGTTAACTGATGACTCAGTTTGCCTATGTATGGTCTCCCAGTGGCAGGATTGTGGGCACCTGCGGGGCTTTTTTAAGTAATCCCAGAAAATGGATGTTAAAGCCTTCTGGTGATTCAGCAGTGGGTGGAAAATGCTATTGCTGTGCTGGAAGGATTTGTTTCTATAGGCAAAGAGCTTTTATGTATTTTTCTGGGTTATTTAATAAGTTTGGGTTTATAGAAGCCACTTATTTCTGCTTCTCTATCTATAGCTGGACCGCACACTGTTACATAAACACTGTACCCGTCCTGCAGGCTACTATATTTTTGAGTTTCAAACACTGATTTAGGGTAACTCTTCATACTTAATACCCTAAAAGAGAACTGACCTTCACAAAAGTTAAGCTTTAACTGTACATTAAAAAAAACAACTTTCCCCCCACTTTCTGTTTTGAAATATGAATCACCCCCTCACTCCAGGGTAAAATTACACTGAGTGCCACCTCATCCAGCTGGCAGGGCATCATATCCAATTTACTCCACAGATATAATAATCCTGCATTTGAAAAACTGAGATAAGCACAGCCAATTGCTACCATAAGGTACTGTCATTGCAACTGTAGTCAGTCATTAAATCAAAGATAATTTATGGTTCTTATCACCACAAAAACGTGTAGCAAACTTTTTGAACTCTGCAATCAAAAAGAACTAAAAACACCTGTGAGTTTGAATGTGATCATTGCTGAAAACTTTGAGGATCAAGCTAGTGTTATTTCCATTCCCAGTCATATTTCACTACATAATTATTATGTTAAAAAAAGAGATAACATATTTCAAGCCTTGTGGGCATAAATAAATGTTAGAAAGCCTTCTGAGGTTCATAAAATGTAGTCCAGTCACCCACGGGGCTGAGGGTCCTGTGGATACAACGTCATAATGAAACAAATCCATTTAAAGTATCTATGTGATGTTCTAGGTGTTGCAAAAAGCAAATTAAAGTGGCATACTTCTCATTCGATAAGAATTTAAATTAAAGACGGAATTGAAAATTAAAGCCATGGTTTTGTAGAGATAAAGAGTCTTAGGTCAGTAGTCAGAAGAATCATCTCTTCCACACATTCCAAACATTCATTCCACCTCTTGGACCTGGTTCTCGGCTGTGGACTATTATCACCAATGTGTCTTTCAGTTCTAGGAGTCTTCTGGAAAAAAATCTTTAGATTCTCTCAAGTCATACATTGTAAAAGAGAGTGTTTATGTTAACATATAGAAGTAGTTTTAGAGTTTAGAATAAGACAAACAAATGTAGTAAACTAGTCTCTCAGGATATTTCTGCCCACACTTGGTTAATAGTTCTATAGTCATTTTACATTGCAAATGTTTTTTCACTTCAGAATTAGACTTATCATTGGAAAATAGTTATCAAAACCCCAAATGTTCCCATTGACCCTTGAATGGATTAATAAACTGTGGTGTATGTATACCATGGACTATTATGCAGCCTTAAAAAAAGATGGAGACTTTACCTCTTTTATGTTTACATGGAGGGAGCAGGAACATAGTCTCCTTAGTAAAGCCTCTCAGGAATGGAAGAAAAAGTATCCAATGCACTCAGTACTTTTATGAAACAAATTTATATTTACTCACACTTTCTTATGAAAGATAGATCAGAACTATAGCCTGGATGAAGGAGAGAAATGGAGGGGGAATGGAGGGAAGAGGGGAGGTTTGATAGAGGGAGGGTAAATGGTGGACACACCTATGGAGCATATTGCGAGGGTACAAGCCAAATCTATCAAGTACAGAACATAAATGTTTTAACACAATAATCAAGTAAATGAGGCAAAAGCTGTATTAATTAGTTTGATATAAGCACTCAAAATTGTACAAAAAAAACCACATTGTACTCCTCATATACATAAATGTATTCATGATCTATGTGTATATGACTTAATAAAAGGAAAAATAAATAAACAAATAAATAAAATTAAATTAAAAACAAAAAAAAAACCCAAACCCCAAATGTTGTTTAATGGAAAAACTCTTTTCGCCAGCTGGGGCTTACTTCAGTGTAGAAGGCTCCAGTAGAATAGTATGGATAGAGTTGGTTTCTCATTTATTTTTCTTGCATTGACTATCTCTCTTGCTAGTTTATTTCTTTTGGAAAATTATTATGGGTACATAATAGTTCTATGCATATCTTTATAGGATAGATGTGATGCTGACCTCTTTAAGGGCCAAGAAGTGTCATGGAAAAGAGAGAAGGAAAGAAGCCGGCAGGGTCTAGGTCTTGCTGGATCATAGTGATCTGAGTTCTGGCTCCTTGGGGCTGGCAGAAGTTGGAAGCTGGCCCTTTCTCTTACGGAGAGCTTTTCTCAGAGGCTCAGAGTATGCCTTCTGGGTCTCACTCTGTCTTTCCAGCAATCTTTCGGTCTGGGGTAACGTATCCCTCTGCAGCCATTTATTCCTGGCATCCTGCCTCTGGGCCTCTCCTGCACCTGCAGGCTGTGCTACTGCACAGAGTCCCATATGATTTTCTATCTGCTCTGCCATGTGGCATCCCTCTCCTTTGAAGGAAGATCTGATTCTTCCAAGGCCTCCAACAACTCTGGGAGTCCTTTTCCCCTCTCCTGACTACTACCATGTAGTATTTCCCTCTCACTCTCTAATTGTCCTGGGGAGGCATCAGACCCCGGTCTGCGATGTCCTTCCTGTTAGGCAGCCTCACAGGAAGCTCTTCAGCAGCCCTGTGGACTCCCCCCCATTAGACCAAGGACAGCCTCCATTTTTCCTAAGAGTCAGAAGAGAATGCTTAAACATCTTTAGCAACATCTCCTCACAGGATTCTCTCTACTCTCATATATGTTGTAAAAGATAATGTAAATGTTAAAATGCTGAAGTAGTTTTAGAGTTTAAAGCAAGACAAACAAATGTAGTAAACTAGTCTCTCAGGATATTTCTGCGCACACTTGGATAACAGTTCTAAATACCTTTAGTATTTCCAAAAGCACAAGAAGATTTAAGAGATGAGAAAGAGTTTCTTGGAAATTTCCTTTGAAGATTTGCAATTAATGATTCGGCAACTCACAACGAACCTCTCATCTTTTATAAGTTGATGTTTAATGGAACACCTAGCAGTTTGGCTGGGTGGTTAAGCATTAAGATACATAATGAATATGTATAATTACAGAAATATTCTAAAAAATCCACAACTGTTTTTTAAAAGCCCTAATAGCTTTATTGAAACATCATTCATATAACCATAAAATGTATCCTTTAAAAAGTATACAACTTGGCATTTTTCAGTAAATTTACAGAATTATGCAACCATCACCACTTTCTCATTTTAGAACAGTTTCATCCTCCCATTTCCTACTCTCTACCAAACATGTGTCAACCAGCAATTCACTTTTTGCACCTATGAATTTGCCAATTTTGAACAATTAATAAAAATAGAGTCATATAACATATTGCCTCTTGTGTATGGCTTCTTTTGTTTAGAATAATGTTCTCAAGGTTCACATTATGTTCTCAAGGTAGTAATCACTGGCAATTCATACCTTTCTTTTAATAAACAGTTCCATTCTATGGCTATATCACATTTGTTTATGCATTTATCATTTCATGAGCATTTGGTTGTTACTACTTTTTGGCTGTTATGAACAATGTGGCTATAAACATTTGTGTACAATTTTTTGAGTGGAAATAGGATTAATTTCCCTTGGGTATAAATGTAGGGCTGAAATTGCTGGGTCATATAGTAACTGCATATTTAACATTTGGAAGAATGGTTTACCAAAATGGCTACACTATTTTACACTCCTAGAAGCAATGTATGAGAGTTCTAGTTACTCCACATTCTTCCCAGAACTTATTATTATCTGTTGATATTATTTTAGTCGTCCCAGTGATAGTAAAGAGGTATCTCATAGTGGTTTTGATTTCCTTTCCTAATGACTAATCATGCTGAGTGTCTTTTTATGTACTTACTGTCCATTTTTGTATATTCTTTGGAAAATGTGTATTCATATATTTTTCTCATTTATTTATTTATTTTTTATTTTTTTATTGTCTTTATTATTAAATCATAGCTGTGTACAATGGTGCAATCAAGGGGTACAATGTGCTGGTTTCATATAAATGTGAACTATCTTCATCAAACTGATTAACATAGCCTTCCTGGCATTTTCTCAGTTATATGAAGACATTTGTATTCTGCATTTAGTAAGGTTCGCCTGTACCCTTCTAAGATGCACCATAGGTGTGGCCCCACCAATTACCCTCCTTCTACCCCAACCTCCCCCCTCCCCTCCCTACCCTTGCCCCTTTCCCCATATTCTTGTGTTGGGGTATACCCTTCATACAAAAGCTATAAATTAGCTTCATAGTAGGGTTGAGTACATTGGATACTTTTTCTTCCATTCTTGAGATACTTTGCTAAGAAGAATATGTTCCAGCTCCATCCAATTTCATAAATATTCATTGAGCACTATGCATCAGGTATTACCCCAGGTGAGGGGACAAAACTCTCTCTGTATGTTGACAATCCTCCCATTGTGGTTACAATCTCGACTTTTTGCAGGTAGTTTGCAAATCTTGTATTTGATCCTAGAACAAAATATTGCCTGTGGAATTTTTTTAAAAATAGCCCTCTACATTCACTGTATATATATTCAAAGATTATAAAAGCTACTTATAAGAAGAAGCTTCTAGTGCAGAGAATAGCTGTGACACTTAACCCTTGGAAATTATCAAAAAAGCCGTATGCTTTTTGAATTTACAAATTGTCAATGTTAGGTTTTGTTTTGTCAGTTCTGTCTTGGTGACCTTCCTGTATTGGCCATTCCCATTTTTCTTCCCTGTATTCTTCCCTACATATGTGACCATTCCTGAGAATATTGTTCAATCTGAAGCAAATCTCTGACAGTTTCTCCTAACCCCAGTGATTCTCAGCTTGAGGATTACGTAGTTCTCCACCTTCATTCAGGAATCCTCTCTTCTTCAAGTCACTCACTGGTAATTCTTGATAAGACAAGGTGAATGTACTGAATCACTGTGGCCCTACCTGTGCACCGACCCAACGGCTGCCTCCTCCACAGACAAGTTGTTTGTTTTTCAACCTGTCTGCAACTCTGGAGGTGGAGCTGTAAGCTCCCCTGCAGTCTCAGTTTCTTTTCTTATCCTCCAGGTAGATTCCAAATCAGAATCCTCCAGTCTGCTTTCACCTCTCTGAAGTCTCATGGAGGTGGACTGGAAAGGCATGTAGATGTTCACAAACAATGCCTTTCACCTTCAGCTCCCCATCTGCTCAAAAGAATGATTGTAAGAATGGCTTGCTGTATTTAGTTACATTATCTCATTTAATCATCACAACAATCTACTGAGGAAGGTGCTATGATCTTCATTTTATAAATAAGGAGATTCATCTTAGAGAAATTAAGAGGCTTACCCTGAATCTCACAGCCTTTTAGGGATGGAGCCCAAGATTTCAATTCAAGCTGTATGACTTAAGAGTCCACACTCTTAACCATTGTGGGCTACTATTAATTGCAATAATTAAATCTATGGTTCTCAATCATTGGTTGGCATCAGAATCACCCCAAAATGTTCTAAAAACAGAGATGCTTTGGGATCCGCTCCATACTCATTAAATACGTTTATCCTTTAGCCAATCTGAGAGTCTATGGAAATTCTATGATAATTTCTAAGGATACGTGTTATTATATAATGACAATATATAACACATTATTGAGTAGACACATCATGGAATATTTGTGGAATAGAATATTATGCCTCGGTGTTTAAAAAAATAATTATGAGGAATCTATATAACATGAAAAACTGCTTATAATCTAATATTCAGAAAAAAAAGTTTCCAAATTATTATTACTCATTGATTAAATCAGTCTCCTTTTTATAAATCTCAGGCTGAGGCATGTGGGTGAATCTTTAGCTTTATTTGTTCATGACTTACACTACATTAGCTGACGCCTGACTTCACCTAAGGAGCAGGACATTTTAATTGAAGGTAAGAGATGATAAAAACACAGAACTATATTAACAGATTTTCTCAGGAGATCTATGGGAGACAGTGCAATATTGTTTTCAGACTTCACTATGGATAAAATCTCCTTGAAAATTTATATAAAATTTCAATTTTGTTCTGTTTCCAGGCCTGGTAAAGTAGATAATCCTGCCACTACCAAATGCTTAGAAATACTAGAACAGAAATATAAAAACATTTTCTCTATTGTGTAGTTTCTCTAATGTATATTACAAAGTGTATTTCTCTTGATTTGTATTAGAAAGTTTCTCTAGTATATTTTTTCTCTAATGTATATTAGAAAGTATGAAAAGTATTCAGAGGAATTTGGGGAAATACTATAGGATGTGGATAGACTCTGGGGCCATCAGTTGCCATAGAAATAATTGCTGGCCTGGACAATTGGTTGGTTTTTTAGCAGCTATAAAAGACTAAATAAAGACGAGGCCTTGGGGCCTTTCTAATCTGAGGAATTAGAACCTTGACCTCCCCCTTAAGTCAGGACTCCAATAGGGTATATTTTCTGTTGATGGGTACTGTTCAGGCACAAAAGTGTTAAGGAATTTGCCTGTCTCTGCCTAGACTCCAGGAAATCAGGAGATGTAATGCCTCTCTTACGAGTCAGTAACTATCGGCCCAACTTGATTTACAGATTCGGAATTCAAGCTTACACTCTCTGCATAGACTAGGAAACCTCAAGTCTAGAAATTAATATAAAGTGGTTCCAGATTGGTGGCACCCTTGGAGCTTGGCAGAAGCAACCAAAAAGTGTGGCTCAAACAAACATGAGCTCCTGATCAAAACTTAGAAAACATGAAACCAAAAAAGCCACTATGATTAAGAAACAGCAGAACCATGAAAAGCAGAATTTAATCCCCAGAATCTTAGATAATTGAGTTATCAATCATTTGATATATAAATATAAAATAAATTTGTTTACATTAGAGAAATAAAATATGGAACCAAAACAAGACCAACAGAATGAAAAAGACAATCAAGTAAGAATTTTAACATTGAATACTGTATAATCCTTGAAATGACTTAACAGTCTGAATGAGTTAAAAGCAAGGTTAGATGCAGTGGAAAAAAGAATTATCAAGTGGAAAAATAGATTTAAAGGAATTTCCCAGAGTGTAGCACACAGAGACATGGAGAACTGAAGGAAAGGATAAGCTGTAGAGTACAAAAAAAGGAGTAACTGGTGTTTAGTTGAAGTCTTGGAAGGAAGTAATACAAAATGCAAATTTCTATACTGAGGATTAGATGATTGTAGACCACGCTTTTAGGGTTTAAAGCATTGGCTCAAAGTCAGTTTGTTGATTCAGGGATGGGCATGATGCTGATTCCTAGTTTTACCACTTACTGGCAGTGTTATTTAACTGAGTCTCATCTGTAGAACAGAAAAAATAATACCTACTTCATAGTCTACATGTGTAAATTCAGTTGTTCAGTGCATGGCCCATAGTGCACTTAAAAATGATATATGCTTCTGTTTTTGTATAACCAAATACACACATGTAAATATTGAATGACTGCTTTACCAATTTACGGAACTACATGAAAGTTTCGCCAGTCTATTAATTTATTTGCAGTACAACCTCACTAATCAGTGTTGTCTCCACTGTATTTCTACCATATTCTTTCTTTTATCTGGGAATATTAAGGTAGGAGACTGAAATGAGAGGATGTGTGAAAACATATTTTAGATGTAACATATGATTTCTTATGCAAATCTCATAAGTAAGAAGCAAAAGAGGAATTTATTAAATTCTTGTTAGCCTCCTTAACTGTGTTTTCTTGGGCATCGTGTGCATATACTAATTTGCATGAGTATTAGTTTCCTAGGACTGTGTGTTAATTCAGGTATTTAAGATGGAGAGCACTCCTTCAATAATTAAGAGAGACACAATATGGAATTAAAGATTTTATTACTTAAAGTTCCTGGAGGCTACTCAGCCACACACAGGGATGTCAGGGAGCAAATAGAGAAAGAAAGAAAGGGTTCCATGGGCCAATCCCTTTATTGGGCCCAGGGCATTATCCAAACAGGTTTCCCAGGAGAAGTTTTAATTGATGAATGTAAAACAAGTAGGCACAAATTCCAGGAGGTCACACAGTGACTGAGAGAAGTCACTGTGAATATCTACATAGTCCATGTGAGCTGTAAGGCTCAGTGGGGCCAGTCAAGTAGGCTATAGCTATAAAATCCGACCATTAAATTCACAGACTTGCTGCTGTGCACTTATGTTTGGCAGCACTGTGCAAACAACTCTGTAAGGTTTCAGAACCTTGGTATATCAGTGTCTCACATTTGTGTTTGTGTTGATGTGTGGTATCTTATTGAGTGATGTTCATAATTGTTGTTATGTGTTTTGTGTGCCTTCATGATAATGTAATAGCTTGAATTAGAATAAAAAACAAACATTTGTAAATTTCTTGTTAAACTTGGCAAGAGTGGAAGTGAAATCTGGGATCTGTGAAAACAAGTTTATAAGATAATGCTATGAAGAAAACAGCAGAATACAAGTGGATTAAACATTTTTCTGAAGAGAGAGAAAGTATTACTGATGAAGAGCAGTCAGGGCAGCCACTAACAAGTATAACTGCTGAAAACATTGCAAAAATTAGTCATATGTTATGTCAGAATTATCAGCTGACTATGAGAAGCATAGCTGACCAAGTAAACGTCAATAGAGAAACAGGAAAATCTTAACTGAAAATGTTGGCAACAACTCATGGTTCTTGCATCATTACAGTGCACCAGCTCACACAGCACTGTCTATAAGGGAGATTTCAGCCAGTAAACAAATAACTATATTGGAACACTCTCCCTGTCCATCTGATCTGACTTCTAGTGCCCTATTTGTTTACTCAAAGATGAAGGAAATACTGAAAGGAAGACATTTTGCTGACATTCAGAACGTACGACAACAGCTTTGATGGCCATTCCAAAAAAAGAGTTCCAAAATTAGTTTGAAGGGTAGACTAGGCACTGGCATAGGTGCACAGCTTCCCAAGGGAAGTAATTCAAAGGTGACCATAGTAATATTCAACAAGGAGTATGTAGCACTTTTTCTAGGATGAGTTTGTGAACTTAATTCAGTTCAGACCTCTAGCTGTCCCATAGGGAGGTGATCAACAGGAGGCAGTTTATGAGGCTGATGTCTGTCTGGAGCTGCCACACAGAAAACAGGAAGGAGGTAGAAAACTGTGTCAAGGGTGAGCCTTGCTTTTGGTATGGGAAAGTCCAGCTTATATTAAAAATGAATGCAAAGACAGCATAAAATTGTAAGCATTCACTATAGGCTGCCATAACAAATTAGCATAGAAATTTATTCTTTCACAGTTCTGGAAGCTAAAAGTCCAGTAGCAAGTTGTCAGTGAGGCTATACTTCCTCTGAAGACTCTCAGGAAGAATCTTTCTTTGCCTCCTTCTAGCTTCTTGTAGTTGCTGGTGTTTTATAGCAGTCTTTGGTTTGTAGCTGTATCACACCAATTTCTGCCTCCATCTTCACATGGCTGTCTTCCCTCTGTGTCTCTATCCAGATCCTCCTCTCCTTTCTCTTACAAGATACTAGTCATTGTGTTTAGGGCCCTCCACAATCCAGTATGAATTCATCTTAACAGAGAAGGTCATGTTCTGAGGTTCTGAGTGGACATGATTTTTTTGGGGGGGCAAACCATTAAGCCCACAACAACTATGACATTGAGTATGGAATGATGACCATTTCAACCTGATGATACACTCAGAAAATAATTTACATATATTCATGATGTTCCCTTATGTATCATTTTTATATATTTAGGGAACAGTACAAAATCTTTCAAGGTGGAGAAATTTGCCACTGTTTTGAATACTTTATTTAAGAAAGAGAAATTCCTGTGATAATTCCCCATTGAGTAGATGATGGGAGTGCTAATAAATGTTTAACAACTGCTGTTCTGGATAAAACAAAGCAAAACACCCTGATTTGTCATATTTGCTAATTTCCTTGGTGTACATACTCACCATGGTCAATTTCAAGCTACTAATGTTAAATTGGCTAATTGCAAAACTTCTAAAAACTTAACTATTGTGAGCTGGTGAAGCATACCACTGCAAGATTTCACAAAGGAAACAGATATGAGATCATATCCTAGATATTAACCCAGTGAGCAATAGTCACATCAAGAGAAGATAATAAATTGCTTTGTATGAGGTTTACTCATGGGTTACATAATAGAATTAGCAGGACTTTGCAGGATCTAAGTAAACCCATTCATTTGCTAAAAGGGAGACGTCTACTGTATAGAAGTTAAATAGAGATGTGGTTTAGTGAGCAAAACACCATACTTGAAAGCAAAAGCTAGATTTTACATCAGATTGTGCCACTTATAGATGGCATGATCTTCAACAAGTTGCTAAATCCCTTCAAACTTTATTTTTCTTGTTTATTATCTATCATGCAGGAATAGTGTAAGGATAAATGAAGTAAATGACATAAGAGCACCTAGCGAATTCCCTATAGCATTACGTATTGATTTAGGACATTCTTATGTTTTTAATACAAAATTGTGAAAAGCGCCAGTACCAAGATTGTTGGTTCCATGAGGGCAGGGATTTTTGTCTGTTTTGTTCACTGCTATATCTCTAGCACCTGGACTAGCACCTAGTCCATAGCAGGTGGCCAGTCACTATTTGTATAATGAACAAATGGTCAACATGCAGATATCTGCTAAAATCATCTTCTCAAAGGAAACATTAGTACTACCATGATGTGGCAAAGAAGAAACAGGTAACACGATATTATAATAGCTTGTTAGTGGAACAGCAAGGATCTTCAGCCAGCCCTCAGGGTCCCTCCCCCTGCTGCTGCACCTCTTTCTTCCCATCTCACCAGCCTTCTTTCCTTTTTGCTTCCAACCGGATGACAGGAGACCCATATTCTAGTCCCGATTCAGACACTGTAACTTAGATCTTCGGCATGTCACACAACTTTGGTGGTTGAAATGATATTTTCTGCCTCAGTTTCTCTATCCATGGGGCTCTTCCCAATGGCAAATGAGAGGGAAAACCTAGTAAAACATCCTTAAGCAAAAATAGAGACTTACTTGTTTAACAAACTGAAAATGCCAAGGGGAGAGCTAGCTGGGGTCAAACCGACTGGATTCAGAGCTGAAGCTGTATGTACCCTTTGTCTTCTGTCTCCCAGCCCTGACTTCCGATGTGTAGGCTCCCACAGCTCCAGTTCCAGCTCTAGAAGGTGACCCTAGCAGTAGCTCCAGGCTCCCTCTGTTAGGAAACCCAGCTCTGCAGCAAAGATATGCTTCCTAGAACCTAAACCAGAGGTTTAGGAGGCCCCAGATTAGACGTCAGTCTGAGCAACTTCATGGCCCACCCCTGAAGACAATACTGAGGACCAGGGTGTGGGACAGAGAGATTGTGTTGACCTTCTTCCCAAGCTCCACCCTGGATGTGGATGTGGAGTTAGCTGCCCTACATACTGACTTGGGATCCCCAAGCAAAAGATGGGAATGAAAATCACAAACATGAATATATTTCACGTCTACGGTCAGCCTAAGACTTACAATCTCCTTGCACTGCTGAAATCACATGATGCTGTGTACTCCCTCTCTGGAGAGCGTCTGTGTCATTCCCAGTGTGTAACTTGTATTTTTAAAATAATCAAAACTACTGTTTATATATTTAAAAAGTGTCACATGCATTTAATAAAAATTCAAGTAATGCAAAGAGGTGTGTAGGGAAAAGTTAGTTTTCATTCTGTCCAAAATCCCTCTCCTCCTCAGAGAGAAGCATTGTTATAAATGTCTTGGGTAGGCTTCCAAAAAATTCCATGTATATGAGTATGTAAGCTCACATGTATATGTTTATGCCTGTAAGCACATGTACATTTATACATCAAATTGTATAGAAAACATAAACTGTAAAGCATGTGTAACCTGTATAATACTTTATATCTTGCATTTTTCACTTCGTGAGTTTGGGGTATTCTTTAGCAGCTCGTAGACTGTGAGGGAGGTGAGATAACAAAGTGGTGGACAGCAGATTCTGGAGCAGGCTCCCCTGGGGTCAGATCCCGCTCTGCCCCTCATTAGCTCTGTGTGCAAGTTGGTTAACCTCTCTGCTTCTGTAAAACTGGGACAAAATAGCACCCCCCTCACAGCATTGTTGGGAAGGCTAAATGAATTGGTGTATGTGAAGAGTAATGCCTGTCGCATGGAAAGTGCCCGTCAGGGGTGAATTTCTGCCTCCTTCTCTGTGCAGACTGCATCATATTTCAGTGTTCCTACACAGCTTCTCATCGCAGCCTTTGTATACACTACCTTTTCTAGCTTCAGAATCTATCTAATTTCCTGTCTTCTTTTCAAAGTTAAACTCAAAAGATCTACCTTAGTAAGCCTGTTGGATCTGGATTTCTTTCTCCCTACTCTGAGTTCTTTATTTTTTTTTAAGTTTTTTTTATATATAACTTTTTAAAAATTTTTTTTATTTTTTTGCAGTTTTTGGGCGGGGCTGGGTTTGAACCCACCGCCTCTGGTTTATGGGGCCGTCACCCTACTCCTTTGAGCCACAGGCTCCACCCTGAGTTCTTTATGTTTTTAGGATGTATTTTGTCCTTGAGTTACCCTTTAATGTCCACGAAGTTTCCTTTTATAAATGTTGTTTATTTCTTATGAATTGGAGGATTTTTGTCCTGACTTTATTTTCAGCTCTTTGTTACAGGATTCATTTCCTATGTAGTTTTCTGACATTTTTCCATGTAACAACTCCATCAGAAAGTCTGCCCTGAGTTATCCGCGTTCACCGGGCTGGGTTGGGTGACCTCTTTTTATCCATCATTCATAGGCCCATAATGTCCTCTCATGTCTTTATTTCTTGAGTACAAAGACCATATCTTAGTCATCATGATGTGTTCACCTTATGGTAGATGTACGATAAATATCTGCTGAATTAAACTGAATTCCCTTTTATTCTTGGATTAATTGTTGCCGCAGTTATTCTTAGAAATATACAACTAGCGTGGAAATAACAAGAAGTGTTATATTATTTTGTCATTTATTGAGTTCTTCCTGTGTGTCAATGATTGTGTCTGTGCAAGAGAGAAGATAGCATCCCAATTTTTAGTTTAAAAAACTGAGACTTGATAAGTAGCTTGACCAAGAACAGCTTCTCTTTCTCATTTCCTTGCTCTCACGGCTTTAAATGTATCGATGCACATGTTGCTGACTCCTGTATTCTTTTCTGCAGCCTAGACTTCTGCTCTGAAGTCCAGGCTCAGCTGCTGGGTTAACACCGTCATTTGGAAGTCTGGTAGACTTTACAAGTCCAAAACTGAATCTCTAATCTTCCCCACCAATCTAGTTCTCCTAAGAGCTTTACCTTCTCAGAAAATGGTGCTCTCTCCTTCCTGTTGTTCAGGCTGAAAATCTTGGCATTCTCCTTGACACCTTCCTTCCTCTTGAACCCCATGTGTAATCTGTCAAGTAGTCCTATTGACTGTGCCGTCAAAATTTTTCCAGAAGCTAATTGCATATCACCACCTCCATTGCTGCCGCCCTGGTACAAGCCATCATCCTTAGCGTCTTTCTGTGAATAGTTTGAGGATACAGGGATAGTTCTTTTCTAAATCAACTGATACTAGTAATTGATTATTATAAATTTGAGATTTTATATTTCACATTTGTTTTTTGTTTTATTTCTGATTAATACGAGGGTACAAATGATTAGGTCACAATGTTTGCATTTGTTAGGTAAAGTCCCTGTTGCAGTTGTGTCCCACACGCAGGAGGTGTGCCGTATACCCTTACATTGTGCCCATTAGGTGGGAGCTCACCAATTCCCCCTCCCTTTTCCTTCCTCCCCCCCCAACTTGAATTGAATTGAGTTTTTCTCTTGTGTGGGCATGGATTGGTTTATCTACTGGTTTCATATTAGTATTGAGTACATGGGATACTTCCTCTTCCAGTCTTATGATACTTTACTATGGTGTTTCAACTCCATCCAGATTAATATAAAAAATGGCCTCCATCTTGAGATTTTCTGATACTGTCATTCCCTTGCTTCGTATTAGTTGCTATTTTCTGGTTTGTTTGGTTTTTTTTGTTAGCTTTTGTTTGTCCATATTCCTTTAAAAAAAAATTAGCATTGGGATGCACTCATGGATCTCCTTGTTAATTTAGTATTCTATAAACTATTCCTGTCATTACTCATTTTGATGCTTAAATTTTCCTAGTCTTTGCCAGTAGAGTCTTTCATCCTAGTTTCCATGTCCTTTTCACATGTCCCCACCCACTTTTTTAATACTTCCGTATTTCTGAAATTGTAAGATGTTCTAAGTTCACCCTATACCTTCCCTCCCCCAGTCCTGGAATTGTCTCTCTCTCCAAGAAGCCCTAGTTTCTTTTAGCAGGAAAAATTTTTTCTAGACTCATTAGGCAGAGTTAGAAAAGTATTTTTTAATCTTTAATTCATAGTCTAATTCACACCTTTAATTCCAACCCAACACCAAAGGCTTCTTCCTTCTCTGCCTTCATCCCCTACTTATATCTCCTTTCTCCAATAACGAAAGTCCTCATTGCCAATGGCATCCGTATATGTACTTACTTTACTCAGTCCTGTAATACACATGCACATTTGTAGGGAAATACAATAGTTTTAGAATTGCTATATCATACCAATAGTAGCTACAAACTTACTAAGTACAGCTCAAAATTTCTCTGCAGTTCTTTTTACCAGATATATTCAAGAAAAGGTATTCAGAGTAATGTGTTCAAAAGTTACTTGAATTAATTTTTTTCCTTCTGTGTAATTATTTTACCATTGGGCTATAGAGTTAGGCTAATATTTTGTTTGTTTATATTCAACTTTAGGGGTTTCCACATCCCTATTGATTTAATTTAATTTTTTGAATATCGATATTTATCAATCTCATATAATCTTTCATTCATGAGGTTAAATAGACCCTTTTGAAATCATTAGGAAATCATATTGCTTATTACTTTTTAAAATAAGACTACAGAAATCAAGGGATGAATCAGATTCTTGATTTAAAGTGTGTTTTGAATTATTTCAGAAACCTGAATCCATCTAAACTCAGAACATTCTACTTGTAGGTTTCAGAGCCTTCTTGGCCTTGCTCCCTTCCTTACATTCACCTAACATGTGTTTATCCAGGGTGAACCATCTGCCCGGCACACTGTGTGTGGGCTCTGTGGTCACACACATGAATGTGGTCATCATTCTGTGGGGTGGTAATAAGGATGCTACCCAGGATCTGCTGGAGGAATGCTTCTTCAACAGATGTTCTGCAGTGTTCTTTGGGGTTGGGGGAGTGCATTGCACTTGAGATCACCTCCTGGCTAGATGGTCCCTCCTTCCTCTGTTTGTGATGGAATTTGACAGGCTTACTTCTCCAACAAGACACTGGAGACTGGGTAGCCATCTCAGATACTTAGTGAGAACAAATCTTACCAAACCTACCTCGCTGCCTTACTTTGACAGGCTTTCTAAAATGGTAAAGATAGTGAGATACTGTAGATCCCTGTTTGGTAGTTCAGGGATTAATAGCATTTCCCATATTGATGATGTCAACCTGGAGGGATATTCTCAGTGATAAACGCCAGTGATCTTTTCCCTAGCCACATTAATATATCTCATTGGTGTCTTGAGTGGAGCCCTAGAAGGTTCTTATCAAATTTGCAGGTGACATGAAGTTATAGGTAAGAAAAAATTTGAATTTAAATTAATTTTGAAAGCTGTGACAAAGGACCAACTTCTCAAACAGTGGTGTTTAATGAGAAAAAGGCATCCCCAGAATACAAATTACTCCAAGTACAGAGTGAGGGAGAGATGATTTAGTATGGGTATGTGCAAAGAGATCTAGGAATTTTAGGTAATAACAGACTCAGCATGAGCCAGCAATGGCATGTGACTGCCAAACAAGTAACTCTCCACTAGGCTGCATTAACAGAAACCAAGGAAAGGGGGGTCTCATTCCAACTTGTGTTCAAAGACCATACTGTGCACACTGGCAAACATCACATTTGTAGAGAAGTAGAAACCAAATTGAGTGTGCTCAGAGCAGAATGGTGACAGGCCTCAGACTTTTTTCAGATGGAGAGTAGTGACTGAACCTGAGAATAGTGATGCCCTAGAGGATTTGGGTCTTCAGATATTCTAATGGCTGTCACTGGAAAGAAGGATGAAATGTGTCCTGTCTGTCACAAGAGGATGAAATAAGGATCATTGACTGGAAGCCCCAGGAGAGAGAATTTCCATTTACTGCTAAGAGTCAGAGTTGCTCAAGGGTGGAATGTATCACCTCAGGACAAAGTGAGTTTGTTGTCTCTAGACTGGTTCAAAAATAACCTGGAAGACCACAGGGCAGGGAAGCTAACTTAGGTTAAGACTCCTTATCAGTAAATTTTTTGTATGCCTTTAGAAAGATACCTATCTAACTTAATAAATCATGACTCCATAATGAGGGCTAATCAAGATTTGATTATAGGGCAATTATTATTTTCTGACAGATCCCCTAAAATTCAGAAATGAAGATTTGCAGAACCACTTTATCCAAGCTGCAAAGTGTATGACTTACATCATATACTTTGTGTTTTAGTCTGTTAATACAAGTTGAATAAGATCAAGTTATGATATTAAATTGGAGGGAGGTTTAAATTACTACTATTTTTCCAAATAACTGGCTAATGCTATCCTAGAACTCATGAGAAATTTTGGTGTTTCCCCTTTCCTACTTTTCTTTACATCATGGTGCGTAGAGGGTATGATATTTTGGTTAACCTCAGTCTGACACTTAGATTATATTTTTTCTTTTGCCACAGTAATGTCTGGAGTGTGCAGTGACCAATAAAGTGGCACCAAGAAATCAGACAAAGAAAATTTCCCAGTTCCACTTACTTGTAATTCTTCTAATTTAGTAGGGGTTTTCCACAGGAAATCACAGTAGAATAGTTGACATGCTCTTTATCTTATGTACTTTCCTTCTGAAGAAAGAAACAGTTAATTATCTTCTTTCCCAAAGTGGTCCAAATTCTTATGTAGAGCATGTATTTTTATTATAGTACAAATAAAATTCTGCACAGAATAATGTCTTACTTTCAATCATTAAGAGCTTAATTACTTCTTTAACACTAGGTTTCAGTGAAGGCAATGGAATAGATTTTCTAAGCAAGGAAAATATAACATGAAGGTGATTGATTGTGTGCCTTTAAGAGCAAAGAAATCAGTGACATCTTATCTCAAGTAAATTTGGCTATCACAGAGTCAGAGATACTCTTAATTATCTCAATTAGATTTGAGTAAAAAATATGTTGAGAAACTTTAAAATCACATAAAGGGAATATTAAAAAATTGACATTTAATAATTTCTATTCTCAAAGAATAAATAAATCAGCAACCTAAAATTTTTTATTTGGGCCATCCTTCAATCATACCCAATATGTATCCTAATCCCTCAAATGATTTTTATGTTATATGTGTGTATAAGAATTTGAAAAAAACATTTTAGATTAAAATTTATCAGTGTATCTTTGTTTACTTGTTTGTTTTGTTTTGTTTTGTTTTTTTCTCCCCTCTTGTGTAATTGAAACATTTCCAACATCTCCCAGAATAGACGTCTCCTCATTATTAGGACTTAACTACCCCAAATCAGGGCCCTCCTTGGATTTGCTAAAAATAAACACTTTGGGTATTCAATCTCAGTTTTAATGACACAAGTTGAAATCTTTGCCTAACATAAAGGTTTTTCTTTGTCTCTAAATTTTGATTTTCCATGCTACCAGAGGCCCCATTGCAACAGGTAATTTGAGTGTTGATTGTATGTTTTCTCAGTCTGTAATTGTGGTGAAATGTATTTAAAATGTTCACAATTTTAGAATTAAATTTATCTATAAGATTCCTTCCAACTCAGAAATTCTATGATATCAAACTTTTTTGTAATATAAAAATGTGATCTTTGGATGTTGTCCTGTGTGTCCTATGCATATGTGACTAAGAATCATAGAATTTTAGAGCTGGAAGACATGGTGAACACTATCTAGTGATGTTGCAAATGAAGAATGAAGAGGCCCATTGTGGTTGGGTAACTCATGCAAGATTGCAGCAATAACTGATGACTAGAACTCTGGCTACCTACTGGAGCACTAAAACTTAGCCCAAATGTTTTCGTCTGAAAATTTGCAGACTTCAGGCCAGGCCTATCGACAAACAAACAAGTGAGGAAGTGAAAAAGTTTTGAAAAAGATAAGCTTAATGTGCCACGTTCAGGAAAAGATATGCTTAACCAAGATGTGTTTGGTGAAATGGAGCACATTCTCCCATTAAACCAAAATGGGAAGTTTGAACATTCTCAAACCTTGAGGATGTTAAGGCATTTATATTAAGCACAGCTTATTCAGACTCTTTATACACTACACTGTCGTATCTATTGTTTTCTCCAAACCCAGAATCGTACTTAGAAATAAATTATAATTTGGGGTAGGTTAACATTTCCCTTTTGCGCACTCCTGGGATATTTTTCAGTGACTTAGAAGCGTGAACTGACACTGTGAAGTAAGGACTATGTTCCAGTAGGAGAATGACAGCATGTCTCTGGGACACTGGTTGGGAGAGCCAGCCTTGCACAGCTGTCTTGCAGAGTCCTGCCTGCTGGCACTGAATGTGACTTCAGTTGTCCAGCCACACTGGGCCAGCAGCCAGGGCTCCTCCCCCTCACTTCTGTCTTACCGAGAACCCTCCCTTGCTGATTGTTCTCCCAATTTTACTGCCTTGTGCAAGCCCCAGCACAACTGTGTCTTAAGTCTGACATCTACCTGAGAGTTGAATTTATAAAAATCAAAGATGTTTTAGCATCTCTGCAGCCAGTCTCTCTGTAATTGAAAATTATTTTTCTAAGTAGAAAAATAGGCAGTAAAAAGGCTTCAAAAAATAATCCTTTTAGAAATAAGAATGTCCCAGGGTTAGGTGTTCCTAAACTATGATGTTAATAAAATTGTATAAGCTAATTGGCCTCACTTATTTTTGCTAAGAATTTTCAGAAACTCCTCTGGAATCCCACAGGGTTGGCTAGACAAACCCTGTCATGTGACGGTAACCCTTCCCTTAGGGTAACCTGGTGGCTCCACTGTCAGCAGCCTTTCCTGTGCTGCCCGGGATTTGTCCACTACTTCTCTGTGATTTATTTATTCATTAGTTATTTTTGATAAATACTGATTAAGTAGGCACCAGTTCTGCTATGGAGGTTGGGGAAACATAAGAAAGGAAAGAATTAGATAGTACTTCTCTCCTAAAGAATCACAATCAGTTTAGTAGAGGAACTAAGCTATGTCCTAAATATCTGAAATGCAGTAATAGTGGTAATACCGTGTTTGCTTTATTGACCATTGCATGACCAGCACCTGTGGCTGCCATGTACGAATTGCTGAGCCTTTTTTGAATGAAAGAATAAATGACCTGATTATTCTAAGGTAAAGATAAACTTCTAACTGCCAGCTAGTTGGGGTGATTACAGAAGGATTCAAAGGAGAGATTGCCTTTGGGCTGGACCTTGAGGGAAGGATAGACATTTGAAAGAATAGATCTAACTAGAGAAAATAGCATAGACAGAAGAATCAGCAGCAAAGTCTCGAAAGTAGAAATCTCTGGGATTGAGTGGGGGATAGTGACTAATTCTGCTGGAATGAAGAATACATGAAAGGGAAAGGAGGTAATAAATCAAGCAAGAATTTAGACAATTTAGACCATTGAGTATGCAATAGAAGTTTTAACATAAGATTGATATATGCTTCAGGAGTTGTGCTTTAGAAATACAAATCTGGTAACAGTCTGCTAAAGGGTGTCAGAAGGGAGAGGCCCAAGGTGGGCCCGAGGTGGAAGAATTGCAGTGATTCTTTATGACTTAAAGTAAAAGTTCAAGCTAAAATGGATAAACTGAGGTAATGAAAATTGAGGAAAGGGACAGATGCTGTGCCCCTTGGCTGAAATTTGGCAACTGATTAAATATAGAAGACCAGAAAGAGAAGAGTCCAAGATGATGGGAGGGTTTCAGGGCAATCACTTAGAAGGTGGTAGGTAGTTCTGTTTAACAGGAGGCCGAGTAACTTTGGGAAGGAAGGTGATTAGTTCAGTCTTGGCACATTGAATTTTAAAAGTGTTAGGAAGATGTCCTGTAAGAAGCTGGAAATGTTGCATATGCTTAAAAGGAAGGCGAGACATGAGATTTAAGTTCAGAAGTCATCTTCATGGAGTAGACAGTTAAGTTCAGGAGACTGGATATGGGTGTCAGAAGAGCGTCATGGTAAAGATTAGAACTGGGCCACAGACCAGTCTCTGCTGAAAGATTGCTTTGGGGAGGAAAGAGTGCCTTTGCAAAAGCAGCTGGAGAGGTGGGAGGGGAGAATGGTCACACGTCTCCGTGTTTCAGAAAGGTCAAATGGGCTGAAGGGGAGTCAGTCATGACCTTTAAGCACTTTTTAATTTGAAGGATAGGGGGATTAGTTATGTTTGCAGAGGCCTACAGATTAAATATGTGGTTCAGCATTAGTGATCAGAGCTGTTCTTGCATACTTGGTAGGAGGGCATTCAAGCAAGTATTAGTTCCTCTGAAGAACCTTTCTCATTGGAGTGTAAAGAAGATCAAAAGAAAGAATGGTTCTCTATTTCTTGGCGTAATGCCCTAGCCCATAGGTTTAAAAAAAAAAAATGCTAACTTTTATAGTTGTCCTCATTATTATCAGGAAAGGGCTCTTTTTAGAATAAGAATAAAAAGTGCATATCTGTAGACTAAGGGAAAGAATCCTTTAAAGAGGGAGGGGAAGGTAACTCAAGGAGCCTAAAAATAAACACTGAGAGTAAACAGAGCGGTTAGCCCTGGAAAGGGGAACAAACCTGTGTTTCTCTGAATTAGGGGAGGATTCATGAAGTAACAGGGATATTTTTGAGCCTCGACGACAGTAAGGAGAAGAGATGCCGAAGGAACTTGCACGCAATAGCTTCCATGTTCTCGTTAAAGTCAGAGGAAATCTCAACTGCAGATATCTACTTAGGACAGGAAGAGATAATAAGATGCGCTGTCATCTATTTTGTGCTTGCAATATATCAAGAACGGTACTAGAAACTTAAATTACCTCCTTTCATCCTCGTGGAAATTAAGAGATTATGTATTTCTATTCACTTTTTATAAATGAAAAAAAATATTTAAAGGGTTAAGTCACCTCCCCAGGTCACCCAGCTAGTAATGGGAGACAGAATTCAGAACCAGGCAGGCCTGGGTCCCAAGCCCATGCTTCTATGGAAAAGAGAGTCCACTAATTTGAGATATTGGCAATATAGCCCTGCCCTACATCATCAGAAGGTTCTGTGGAGTCGCCAGAGTGAACAGCACAGAAGGGCCCTCTCATTTGAGGAGTAAGGGACTGTGAATTGGGGTGGACCAGAAATGTTGAGTCCTGGATCCCTGAGGGAAATAAGACAAGGAATAGTGGAAATATTTCAGTTGGTGCTGAGACTCGTCAGTACAAGAGGGAGAATGGGCAACAGCAGTACAGGTGGGAAGACAAAAGTTGATATAAGGGTATCTTGTAGGTTTAAGAGGAGAGCTACTGTCTTGGTTTTCCAAGAGTGATAATTGAAGAGTTGCCCTCCCTTCACTTTCCCACACCACTGGAATTCCTACCTCTTAGAGGTTAGATTCCTCTCACCATACCACAGGTCCAGGGCAGCAACCAGAGCCCCAACCAGAAACTCTTCTCCCAGCTTAGGCTAATATTCCTCTCTAGTGTTTAATGATCACATTCTAATTTAAATGTCCACTGGAGATGCTACACTTGGATCTAGCTATATTTTTAGAAGACAAAAATAACAAAACAGTCACCTTAATCCCCCCCATCTAACATAACTCTTTATATTTTAGTAAATAGACTTTCATCACCAACATTTCAATTATGTTTTAATTATTTAATAATGCATTCATTGGTGTACTAATTATCAAATGCCCACAATACGACAAGCATTATTCCAAGCACTGAGGATATGTCAGAGAAGAAATTAAGTCCCCATTCTTATAGAACCTCACTTTATTTTTTTCTCTCTTTTTTTTAATTAAATCATAGCTGTGTACATTAATGCAATCATGGGGTATCATGTGCTGGCTTTGAATACCATTTGAAATTAGAGCCTCACTTTTAATGGAGAAGATGGGCAATAATCACAACACACAAGATGTAGTAAGTAATTTATAGAGAAAAATAAAGCAGGGAGAGGAGCAAGGAATGTGGGGATCGGAGTGATAAAAGTTTAGGCAGAGGTAGGGTGGTCACTGAAAGCCCCCCTGAGAGATGGCAATTAGGCAAAGCCTGAAGGCAGGAAAGAAATATGCAGAGATCAAGATATCCGTGGAAAGAGTGTTCCAGGCCAAGGACATAGCAAGTGCAACAGCTCTCAGGTGGGGCCTCATCTGGCAAGTTCCAGAACAGCAAGAGCCTGATGAGACTGCACAGGAGTAATAAGAAAAAAAGTCAGGGAGGAAATGAGATGGCCCGATCACCTAGCTATTGTAACATCTTTGGCTTTAAAGATGGAGAGATGTTGAAGGTTTTATTTGTTTGTTAACTTCTTAATGTGGACGTTTTTAATCCTATATTCACAGAATAGTATAATAGGCCCTTTGTGCTGATCACTTAGCTTCACCTACTTTGACTTTTGCAGAGTTTTGAGCAGAGGGGTGACATGACTTGGCATGAGCCAAGCAGGATCACTCAAGAGAACAGGTTGTGAGCAGGTGGCACAGCCACAGGAAACACAGGAGCAAAAGCTCAAGAGACAAAGGATGAGATGGTGGTGGTAAGAAATCAAGGAACAAAGTAAAGGTGTGAGAAGTGGTCAGATGCAGGATATGTTTTGAGAATCTGACTTAATATTATATATATTATACTGTGTTTGAAAGAAGAATTTGAGAATGCATATTAGGATAGTAAGGAGAGTAAGGAATATAGAAATAACAGCACTAGAACACCACTGTTTGAAACTGTATTTTCTGTTTAAGAATGCACCCAAGTGGCAAAAAAATGACTTATACATGAACATTTGAAAGACAGATCCTCTGTAAATTACAAACCATCTACTCCCATATTCTTTCGCAATCATGGATAATTAGGCTACACAAAAGTAAAGATTTATTTGAATTTGTTAATGAGATAAGGACACCTCCTGAGGAACAAGTCCCTAGAAATTCCTGGAGTTAGCAGTAGGTACTTGATTTTCTGAAAGAAACATGATTCATAAGCAGCTGTATCTCATGTGATAAAAATGAAAATTAAAATGAAACAGAAAAGGAAATCCTGGATCATATATGATAAAAGAAACTTGCAAAGCAGAGTTATATGTAGACATATTTTATTCATCTTTTCTGTGTACTTGAAGAGACTGTTTTGTTAAATGGAAGTTTGCTCTTCTGATCTCAGCTCAATATTGTAAGTCATATGTTCTATTGGTGATTCAAGAAGGGCACTAAATAAGGTGAAAGAATGTCAGTGAATCAGTGGAAGGAAATCCTTGAGCAATACTGGAAAACTATCATCAACTGCCAGTGGGTTAAAGAGGATATTTCCATGTCATTCTACACCTTACCCAGAACATCACACTAATATTCTGAAGAGTCAGGAAGAATTCGAAGGTCCTCTGTGCCTTGGCTGATGTTGGGTTATGTCGCTTGCTATTCAATCTATCTGACCTTCTGTTTTCTTCAAAATGGGAATAATAGTGCCAACCCTGCCTACCTCATAGGGACTTTAGAAGAGCCAAGGGGTCTTTACAAATAAAAGAGAAAGAAAGAGGCCAGGCCCAGTGGCTCAGGCCTATAGTGCCAGCACTCTGGGAGGCTGGGGCAGGAGGATTACTTGAGCTCAGGATTTCAAGAACAGCCTAAGCAAGAATGAGACCTCATCTCTACAAAATAGAAAAAAAATAGCCAGGCATGGTAGTCTATACCTGTAGTCCCAGTTACTTGGGAGGCTGAGGCAAGAGGATCACTTGAGCCCAAGAGTTTGAGATTGCAGTGAGCTAGGATAATGCCACTATACTTCAGCTAGGGTGACTGAGAGAGACCCTGTCTCCAAATAAACAAATGAAAATGAAGGAAAGAAACTGGCACTTCCATGCTACCTACCACATGCCAAGCACAATGCACTTCTTACAACAGTCCTCTAACTTCACGTTTTTACCCATTTTGCAGATGTGGAACTTGAGGCTCAGAGAGGTTACTTAACTTGGTTAAGGCCACAGAGTTGGGACGGTGAAAAGCTAGGATTTGATCCCAGATTGGATCAACTTGAAATCTCTTGCTTTAGAGAGAAGGAAGAGACTAACTTTTCTGAGCATCTTTCTGTGCCAGAAATAGTATTAGACATGGCTCTCTGTACTATCTCCTTTAGTAAAGGTCATTCTGTCCTCCCTGGATGCTCAACAGATCATGAACAATAAAATTGGACTATTTTCCATCTCTGAGAAGAGATATATTATTAAAATAATATTTCTCTCTTTCTTTCCTTTTTTCCCCCTTATAAACTAAATTGTAACCTAGGAGCAGAGAATGAATGCCTGGTTTAATAATGTCCATGGAATGATTTTTTTTTTTTTTATGAAGGAGCCTTCCAAAGGGACAAATGCATTCTACCACCTCTCAACCAGCTCTGAAACCTCTTTTCTCACCGTACATACCAGCAAGGCTAACAGGTTTGTCAGGAATGACTGTCATTGCCTCATATGCAGTAGGCAAAGCGGAGCTATGAAACACTGGGGCTGCTGGAAACATACCAAAGAAAACGTGATCAGGCCAAGTGCAATGGAAAAAGTGAATGGGCTTTGGAGGTGGACAGATTCAGGTTCAAAGAATTCCCCCATCACTACATTTGTAGGAACTATAGCAATTTACTTTATCTTACTGAGTATTGGTTCCTTCAGCTGTGGAATGGTGCACCATCAATGACCCCACCAGGCTGTTGTGGGGACTGGCTTGGTTAGCACCTCCCCTTCCCTTCCAGTAAATTAGTAAATATAGATTCTGGGGATTTGGCGAGGAAGAGAAGTATGACGGCAACCCTGGATTCGCCAGCTGGGTTTGCCATCCTCTTATTGCAGTAGATTGCATGTGGTTTTCCTACCTCGTCCCCTCCAGTCACATTCCAGATAGAAAGGACAGTAGTGGAGCTTTGTGGGCTAAGTGGTGAGGAGAGCATCGTGGCAGGTTCAGCTTTAGGTTCTCTCCTGGAAGAATGCTTCTCTGTAGGGAAGAGAGAGAGAGCCCGGGTGTGGGAGGAGGGCGAGAGGGGGAACCACTGGAAGGAACCCCTGTGGAGGTGAGGAGGGGTAGTCAGTGGACTGGCACACGCGGTTCTCCCAGCTAATTGCACCCCCAACCTGGTCCCTACCCGTGTCTTCCCTGCTCTTCTTTCATATCTTGACCCTCATTCCTCCTTCAGGGAGCTTCCCCTGACTTCCTGACCAGCTCACATCCCTGTTATATATCTCTTTTCTAAGCTCTTCCCAGTTGTTCTTCTACATTTATTTGTGAGGTTATTTGATGAGTGTCAGATCCACTTTTTAATTCCCATAAGAACAAGGATTGTGTCTGTTCTGCACTCTCTGCCTTCCTATAGCACATAGGGCGTGGAAGGAGTTTTATAAATACTCATTAGGTAAATGGATAAATTTTGGTTTTCAGTGACATAGTAGCCTCAGTGGGAGAGAAGATTTATATTGCAGATTGCCAGTCTCATTAAGTGCCAAGCACTGTATTAACTCACTTAATCCTATAAACAACCCTATGAAATCAAGTGTATTATTCCTTGAATTTTAAAGACAGAGAATCCAAACTCCAGAGATGTTAACCATCTTTTCCTGTTGACACAGCTAAGTGACAACAGGCGTTCTTGAGCCTGGCAGCCTGGCTTTGGACCTCCCAGACAGAACCACATTGTCCTGCTACTTTATACTGTAGGGGACAAAGTCAGGTACATGAGTCAAGTCCGGATAGATATGTCCTTGAAAATTGTGGACTTTTTCCTTCCTCCTTTTCTTTATTACTGCCATCATTGTCATCACTTCTCAAGAAAAGATGAGCAGAAAAGAATGACTTTATGTGTCACATCTTACATTGAGGTTGACTGTACATTCTACAAAAATGATTTGGCCAAATTTACCCAGAGAGCAAAATGGACATTTCAAATGCTGATTCCCAGAAGATCCTAGACTGGTTCTCTTGACCACCTTTGAAGAACTAGCGTATATTTTGCCAAAGTGTGGCAGAGTTGTTTTAAATAAAGGAAGGTGATTGGACTAAGTTTGGCAATATTTGAAACCATTGACTTCTATGCCATATTCAAAAAGCAGGTCTAGCCTTGATCATCAGAGTTTGTTGAGTCATAATGTTCCTGGAAGAAAGTCTTAAATTTCATCAAGGAAGCCAGGAAATCCTGAGTGTCCCCAAGAATAATAGCAGTTACTATAATAACATAATAATTACCAGAAAATTAACGAAGACTGGTAAAATATGGCACTGTGAAAACAAAAAAAAGACCCTACTAATAGAAGGCCCGAATCAGTCATTTATTCCAGCTGCCTGCTTTTAAAAAATAATTTAAGGACAGTGGTATTATTTCTAGATCTCTAGGTAGAAGAGTGTGTTACAGTAATAAAAAAGATACTAGCTACTGCTTATATACTGATATTATTTGCGGCACTGTTATAATGACTGTATGGGTCACTATGAAAGTTTTGAGACAAGACTGTGTTATGGTCCATTATTTCACCTCCAAGAAACACAGTTGATAGCGAGCGTCCTTTCTGACTCACACATGCAGGCTTCAGCTTGCTCAGCTTACAGCTGTTGCCAGTTGCTCTTCACATGTTTCCATCTGGATGTTATGTTTCTTGATTTTCATTTATCTTAAAAAGTTCATAGTGGCCCATGTGTGCATAATATGTTTAGTCTGGATGGTAACCCTTTTGAGATACTATTTTTATCCCCATTTTATAGATGAGGAAACTGAGCACTGCCAAAGACACATGGCTAGTAAATAAATGGAACCGTCTTCAGACCCTAGCTGGGTTTTTTTAATACAGTGTCCCTGGGTAGCCAATTACCCAGTTTTGTCACCTCTGTCTTGGCGCTAATTGAAAACTTATGTTTAAGCCATTAATGTTTATTAAGAACCTGCCATGGTCAGCCTCTCTGAGAAGAACTGTATCTAACACATACTATTGCACTCTATAAACTTAATTTTCAAAAGAACCACTATTCAAAGAACTAAAAAGGAGGCTGAATAAAAAGAATTAAACTCTCCATAGGACAAATGAATTTTTCTGAATTAATTGCAAATAGTTCTCAGTCATCATGGAATTTTACGAAGTATGGTCTCCTGCAGGCCAATGTCTTCATGTGCAAATAGTACCACTTTTTTCACTTCCCACACCTCAGCTTGCTTCTTTCAGTGTTTTGGAAAGTCCACAAAACCCAGGGGCCTCCCAGTCTGTTGCCTTGTGGTCTATGTAAAAACCAGATGATGCCACACTGACTTGGACTCTTTCGAATGGATCAAACAGCATATTAGTCACTGGCACACTTTTCAGCTCCTTTGCCTCAGATAAACCCAGTTCCTCATTCTTGCCACTCTTCGCTCATGAAATAATCGAATGAAAAATGTGTGTGTACTTTTTGAGGGCACCTCCCACCTTTCTCCTTCAGTGCTAGTGACTAATTCCCTCATAGTGGTAACACTGAAGGGTCAAAATAGCTGAAGAGATTGGGCATCAGTCACAGAATTCCTTCTGCTGTGCTGTTGAAGTGCAAAGTTTACCTGATCTCACCAAGTGCAGCATCACCTCACGCCTCACCTGTCGCATTCCTGTGCTTATTGTCACTTAACAGAGTATAATTACATGGCTTATTTCATGTTCTGTCACTGTTGATACACTGCTGAAGAAGCCCCTGTGGGATATGTTATAACAAAGACTGATTTCAGATGTCAAAACCAAGACACAGAGTTGGCATCCGCAATCCAGGCTGTGTCTAGGGACAGCACCCAGCCAACCCTGGAGCAAATATTGACCTTTTCATTCCCTGCCCTACACTTAAGGATAGAGACTTTCTGCCTGTTACAAAGGAGAAAGTGCTACATTCATAATTAACTTTATACCCAGAGAAGTATGTTTTAAGTGTTGTACCCATTTAAGTAATTCCTTATTTGTGATTTGAGGTGGTCAAAAATCGAATTTAATCCTAATCCCTCTTTGGGATTAGTTTACTGTGTAAGGACTGGAGGCCACTCCTGCTGGCCACTCCTGCTGCTTGGAAGGGAAAGGAGGCTACAGGGTGCAGGAGCAACCCTTGGCAGCAATTCTGAGCTTCGGTTTAGGCATCAAGGCCCAAAGGTTCCCAACTGAGCTACACAGGCAATTGGAGGGGAGTCAGTTCTTCATTCAGGGGTGAAACTTGTGTCTCCTCAAACCCTCTGGGAATAATCCTAGCTCTGATAAGTTTATCAACTCTTGCAGAAAAATACTGCATTGGTAAAAAAATCCATATTAAGAAAATCCTATCAAAACCTTGCTTTGGTGATGATGTTTATAGTAAAAGAAGGCTGGTTTAAAAGGATTATGTCTCTTTCCAAGAAGTTTTATCGGCAGGTTTAGGGTCCTGCTCAAGTTTCTATCAGAAAGACTCCATCAAAGAGTCACCCCTACATATGATTCCCATCTATTTCCAGATTTTGTGTGTTTCTAATGATTGTATATCTGGGAGATCCTGGATTTAGGTCATGCATTTCTTCAAAAAGTACAATATGAGCTGAACAGACAGGATGACTAACTCATCTAGGTTTGGCTTTGAAATTCCTGTTTGAAAAAACCCCTTAGTTCCAGGCAAACGGGGATGGCTGGCTAGCTTTTGAGGAGATACAGTGCATTTCCAACTGTGTGGCTGAATTTGTCATAGCGTTCTCACTTAGTAGGATGCAGGAGAGTTAAAATAAGGCCTTTGGTCTTTTCTGTTAGTGTGATTTTAGTCTTAGGGAATTCTCATGTAAGAAATTTGATCAACTACAAGGGCCAGGTAACCAAATAGAGAAGAAAGAGTATCCAAGTTCTGCTTAAAATGTCATTATCTCCATGGTATTTCTTTTTTATTGCTGTTGTCATCATTCTAAAGATAGACCAATAAAAAAAGATAAATTACCTTAAATTTGATTTTATAAAACAAGAGTGAAATGGGTGAAATCTAAAGATTTGCACTTTTTTGAATTTAAGAAACTTGCTATGACCCGAGCATATGTAATTCAGTTGTCAGAACTCATGACACAGAGGGCCACTGAAGGATCACATGTCCCACAGATAATGTCAGCGTCTATAGCCAAACTTCAGAGCCAGGTCCCTGGAAAAGACATGGCAGAGAGTCAGTATGAGCTGTGTCTGTTCACCTCCCTCTTCCCTTGATTTCCATCCATCACCAGTTCTCTTCTCACCAATCATTTGCCCAACTTTTGTGACCAGAAAAGGTGCAAAGGAAAATATGTTCTTGACTAATAGAAAGGGGAGGTTTCATGGCAACACGTCCTCCACAATGTGCTGTCCCAGCATAGACAATACATACTGTATTTTAAATAGCCTGCTTCTTGGAGTGTATCTTCCCGTGACACAAAACCACCACCATTAACTTTTTAATTTATTTCCATCCTGTCATTGGTTCATCACATACTTTTAAAAACAGGGCTGTGATTGCATATAGTATATATAGGGGTAGTTTTATATCATACTTTTTATGTTTACTGATGTATCATAAACCTTTTTCAGTGTTGCTCTTTGGCCAGATATACTAACTTTTGAAATGTGCTTCTTATATAGATCTGCAACTATGTGGGACCAGCAAAGGTTATTGTTCAGTTGGTCACAAATGGAAAAAATACCCACCTGCACGCCCACAGCCTGGTGGGAAAGCACTGTGAGGATGGGATCTGCACGGTCACTGCTGGACCCAAGGACATGGTGGTCGGGTAAGTGAGGGTATAGGATGCTATGGAAGGAAGGGATAGATAGAACATCGGCCGTAGGGACTTGGGATGAATGGGGCCTTTTCATTAGGGACCTTTCTTTTTTTTTTTTTTTTGAGACAGAGCCTCAAGCTGTCACCCTGGATAAGAGTGCCGTGGCATCATAGCTCACAGCAACCTCTAATTCCTGGGCTCAAGTGATTCTCTTGCCTCTGCCTCCCAAGGAGCTGGGACTACAGGCGCCCGCCACAACGCCTGGCCATTTTTTGGTTGCAGCCACCATGGTTGTTTGGCGGGCCCTGGCTGGATTCGAACCTGCCAGCTCAGGTGTACGTGGCTGGCGCCTTAGCCTGTTGAGCCACAGGCGCTGAGCCCATTAGGGACCTTTCTGAAACCCTCAGACCCTTTCCCAAAACCCTTTTTTGGCCTCCAAAAAAGACATGAACACTTGTGTTCTCACTTGGACTCTAAGCAGTAAAGGACTGCATGTCTGGATTTGTCTGAGACAGTGCAGTGTGCAGCTGGCTTATTTATTTATAGCACCCTTTGCCACTCTCAAAGGTGGCCCAGTTTGGATGATCACTTACAGATGGTCACTTGACCTAGGAGTCGTTTGTGCCACTTTCAATAATATTGTACTTCTGGTAACAAAGATAAGGACAAATTAGAAGAAACCTAATTATAGCAGAAATCAAAACTTTACGAATGAATTTAAATTTGTAGTGAATCCTTTAATAGATTTTTAATGTTAACATTTCAAGCATGAAGTGGATAAATAAATATTGCTTCAGCTCTGAGCTGCTTAGAAAGTGTGCCCAGATGAGAAGCCAACGAATGCAAATTTATTTTAGCATTCATTAGACTTGAAATGTAAATACACCATGACATAATCATTCAAGGGCTAGTCAGATAACACAAGCAATTTTTAATGAATGAAGTTTTATAGAAATAATTTCTATCCAAAAAATTAAGAATTTTTTTCAATAAGATAGATAAGCTAAAGAACATGTTTTATTTATGTTACCAAAACACTAAAATAGCACACTGCATAGTGATTTAACATCCGATGTAAACTGATACATGCAGTCCATAATCCTGGAATTGGTTGTTCTAAGTGTTATTTTGGGATTCCCTAAAAACAGAGGAAGTAAAATTTTTTAAATTAATTTTGTTTGATTTTTAAAAATATTTTTCAGGATATTCTACTCCTGTTTTAAATAGTTCATGCTAAAATCCCAGTTAATCTGGGCTTTCCACTCAAAAGAAGGAATTGTAACTATACATCAATTATCATTAAGCTGATGGTTGCATTTCAGGCTTTGAATCCTGATCAAGTTTCAAGTTGGTTGTTATTGTGGAGATTGAGCTTTCATCTTCGTAGGTATTTCTTTGTTTGACTGTAGAAATATTTAAGTGTGAAAAACCTAGACAGAGAACTTTCTTTTAAGTTTCCAAAATCTGATTCTTTTGATGTTAGACAAAAATTTCTAGATAGATTGAAGAAACTTAAATTGATTTGAAAAATTCAATTGTGCTTTATATGAAGTTGTTTCAACATCCTCTTGAAAGATTGGCCTGTTTCCTGTTGTATGTCACAGTTGGTTTATCGTGCATTTTGGAATATCCTTCCAGTTCCTAGCTGGGCCACGAGAGCTTTGAAATGCAGGACAGTTCTCACAGTTTTAGAGTAATTGATCACGTAGTGTTTCTGCAGATTTGCTCCAATGGGCTCCTGTCAATTTGAGTGTTTATTTCCTTTGGTCTTATTTAAAATATCTGTGAGATAATCATATACTTTATAGAAAATTGTAGATGATGTTTTCTACTAATAATATTTGTTTTAATAAAATTCTCAGTATGTTTCTGTAATTTGGGTTTAGTTTAGTAGTCTTTCAGGATTTTAGAAAGAACTAATGATTATTTGCTTTAGGACCTAGAGCCGGAATAGAAGTAAATCCCGGTCTCCTCTTCTTTTGTTCTCTTGTAGTGCAGTGAGATGTGGGGCTTAGTCATTGGCAGAACTCATTATTCATTCACTCATTTAACAAACATTTTGAGCATGTCAACTCCTAAGTTTGATAATTATGATGTCTATTTGGTTGTAGCATTCTGAGATTTTCTATCCTTATACAATTTCACTGGGAAATTTAATCAAGAAGATGCCACTTGACAGTTACAATTGACTCAGTAATCTTTCCTGTTCAGAGCATTCTCTGAAACATTGGTATGCCCTTTCTGATTTCTAACTGAGAAATTTTGCTTACACTATTTTTATCATAATTTGTTTGTCTCTTTGTATATATTCTTTTTAAGTTTCCTAGGTCAAAAACCTATTGAATTTTTTTTTGAAAGAACATCATGCCAGCAGTTTGGAAACCAGAATTCTATTCTTAATTCTGTCACTCTCAATAGAATAGTTCTGGGGCAAGTTACATGACTTCTCGAGGACTATAATTTCTTTCCTTATAAATAAAACAAGAGGGTTGAACTATAGAATCTATCTTCGGCCCCTTTACATCTCTAAAATTCTAGACTGAACTAACATTAGTTAATATTATGAAATGACATGAACAAACTTGCAGTGTACGTATTTATGGTATGACATTGATTATTATTTAGTTCTGACTTGTAGGCAAGAATATCACATACAGAGATTTAGGAAGATAGCCAAAGTTATTCCTTAGACTTGTCAATACTGGAAATGGAACCAAGGTAACCGGTTTTTAATCATACATATTAGGCTAAGAATATAGATTCACAAGCCGGGCGCTGATCCAACACATCAAAAAAGACACCAAGGAGATAAATAACTTTTAAATGATCAAAACTGTTACCTTTCTTTGTAGTGTTTCCCTTTCAGCATGAATTCTCAATAAACTTAGTTCCTATTTTCAAATGTAGTGATCTATGTTATAAATATTCATATTTTAAATAGGCAAGTCCTAATTGTAGGTTTGATTACTTTCATTTAGGGGATTTGTCTTTTTGATGTTTTTTTTTTTTTAGTTAGATTTAATTTTGTCTTTCTATCTTACTCATTTATGTAGTTAGTGTTTACTGCCTTTCTTTTTTTTTTTTTTTTTTTTCCCAGTTTTTGGCCAGAGCTGGGTTTGAACCCACCACTTCCGGTATATGGGGCTGGCACCCTTCTCCTTTGAGCCACAGGCGCCGCCCATTCACTGCCTTTCTTAATAAAAAATAATCTTAGTTTGGTGTTTTATTTCAGATAAAAATATCAATAATTCATTTCAACAACATTTTGAGTCTTTCACATTTTCATTGAGTGGAAAATGTCTATATTATTTGACTTTGCTTTAGGCCACTTCCCCTGCCAATAATCGCCACACCCTCCATTCACTCCCTGTCAACCCTGATGTAGAGAGATATATGCAGTCATTTTTTCTTCCCTTATAACATATATAGTATATATCAACTGGTAACCACTAGGAGTAGATACGTAAATATAAAAATTCAAAGGAGAATACAAGGCCTTCCTCAGTGAGCTAGGGTAGAGCATATTAAATTGCTGTTTTTAGAAGTCCAAAACCAATTAATTATTGGTAATTTCATGAGTTAACCATAATACACAGGAAAGGAGCTGATGGGAGAAAATTGATGAAGTATGGTCTGAGGTTGGAAAGATCCAGCTTCCAAAGCAGAGTGTGTACAATGAGTCAGAGGTTGCTTTTGAATCCTGTGAAGTCAATGTTTGAGTCCTGAGAGGAAGAAAGGCCAGAAAGAGGGGCTATTTTTGAATCCCAACCCAATGACGGGGAGATTGAAAGGCAGCAGCAGGTCCCAGATGAGTGTGATGATGGGAACATCTGGCATAGTGCAGAGAGTTTCAGACCTGGCCACTAGTATCCTGAGTCACTTTATAAAAATACTGACACCGGGCTCTAGGCTCTACTCCCAGAAATTCTGAGCTCCTTGAATAAAGTCAAGTAGTGCAGTGGTTCTCAAACTTCAGGGTCCATCAGAATTACCTGGATGATTTTTTAAAATGGATTGCTGAGCTTCACCTCCTTTATGATTCATTACGTTGGGGTGGGGGAGTTTTTTTATGAATTTTAAGATAATGCCGGTGCTGCTGGTTTTGAAAAACACTTGTGTAGAAGAATATGGCACTTTGAGATAGTCCCATTATTAGCTATGGGTAGCCTTTCTTTTAAAAAAAAGTTCGTCAAGTTTATTGAAGTATAATTTAAATACTTACACTATTAAATACTAGCCCTTTAAAGTAAACAGCTCTGTGAGTTTTGGCAAATACTCATACAGCCTCCACAATCAAGATACAGAGAGGCTCCTTCACCGCTGAAATCCCCTCGTGACATTCGTAGTGAACTCGCCCCTGTATCTTCTGGGTCCCGTTTTCTGTCCCTAGATTTTTGCCTTTTCCAGAATGACGTATAATTGGAATTATGCAATATGTAGCCTTTGGGGCTTGTTTCCTGTAGTGTGGTGCATTTAAGGTTCCTCTGTGTTGTCACCTGTCACTCTTTTCAGTTACTATGCAGTGCTCCGTTCTATCAGTGGACTAATTTGTTTATCAGTGAAGGACATTTGGTTTATTTCCAGTTTTTGATGATAAAGCCACTTTTTGTGTGAGCATAAATTTTCATTTCTCTTCAGTAAATATTGAAGAGTGGAATTTCAGGAATATATGCTAACTATATGTTTATCTTGGAGAGAAATTGCCAAACTGTTTTACAAAGTAGCTGTACCATTTTGCATTCTCACTTATGAACATTTGTGATGCTACATTTTTTCCTTTCCTTGTGCTAATAATAATAGTCTACTCTCGTTTTCTTTTATATTTTATTACTGACTTTTCAAACATATGCAAAAGTAGAAAGAATAGCATGTTGAGCCCCTATTGCACTCATCACCCAGCATCAACAATTAATTGTTTCATGGTCAAATCTTGGTTTAAATAGACTCCCACCTTCGTATCCTTTGGCTCTTGATATCTGATTTACTGGTAGTTCCATTATAAGAGAATACTTGGTATAATTTGAGGCCTTTTAAATTGATTAAGATTCCTTCTTTGGGTCAAAATACATTATGTTATGTCTTGGAAAATATTCCTTATATACTTAAAAAGATTGTTTATCCTTATCTTCTGGAGTGGATTTTCTATAAATGTCAGTCAAGTCATTTGATAGTATTAAAGTCTTCTATTTCCTTACTCATTTTCTGTCTACTGGCCCTTTAAAGTATACAGCTCTATGAGTTTTGATAAATACTCCTACAGCCTCCACCACTCAATTAATTATTGAGAGACAGATGTTGAAATCTCTGACTATACTTATAGATATGTCTGTTTCTTCTTTGCTTTTTCCAGAATGACGTATAATTGGAATTATACGATATGTGACCTTTGGGGCTTGTCTTGTTTCCTGTAGTGTGGTGCATTTGGTTTGTTTTGGTTTGTTTTGGTGGTGCATAAGGTTTTGTTTTTTTGCATTGTGAAGCTCTTTTATTAGATGCATAAACATTTGGGATTGTTATCTCCCCAGAGGGATTGACCCCTTTATCATTATGAATACAGATATTAATATTGCTATGAAAGCTTTTTTTTGTTGATGTTATCATGGAACATTTTCCCCACCCTCTTAGTTTTAACTTATTTGTATCTTTATATTCAATGTAAATACATACTGCCTATTGTTGGGTCTTGCTCTCTGACTTATCAGGATGTTTAGGCCATTTGTATTTCATGAGATTATTATTGTGGCTGAGTGTCAGTCTACTATCTTGCAATTTTTTTCTACTTGTCATATCTGTTCTTTGTTCTTTTCTCTTTTTCCTCTTTCTATGGATTAATTAATTATTTGTTAGGATTTCATTTTCTTTTTTGTCTACTTTAGTGGTTGTTTTAGGGTAGGTACTGTACCTCTTTAACTTATCATAGTCTCTCTTTAAATAACATGCCTATTCATATGTAGTATCTGAGCCTTAGAACCATGTGCTTTCATTTCTCCCTCTGCACCATTGTCCTATTATGTCATATATTTTACACCCATATATGTTATAAATCCCACAACATGTTATTTTTTATTTTTGCTTTAAACAACTATCTTTTAAAGAACTTTTCAAATTAGTAAATAAATATTTTGTATTTACTCACGTGTTTATCATTTGTACTCCTCTTCGTTTTGTTTCATAGGTCAAGATTTCTAACTGATGTCATTTTCTTCTGCCTGGAGCACTTCCTTTAACCGTTTTCATACTGCTGATCTAATGCTGATGAGTTCTTTCAGATTCTGTGTGTTTTGAAAGTCTTCATTTTATCTTTGTTTTTCAAAGATAATAGTGAAGAGTATGTAATTCTAGCTTGACAATATTATTCTTTCATGTATTTAAAATAACGTTGCTCTACTGCCTTCTGGCTCACTTTGTTTCCAAGAATAAGCCTGTTTTAATCTTATCTTTGTTTCTTTGTATATAATGTGTCATTTTTTTTTCTCCAACAGCTTTTCAGATTTTCTTTTTGTCACTAGTTTTAAGCAATTTGATTATGATAGACTTTTAATGTAGTTTTCTTCATGTTTCCTGAGGCTGGAGATTCTTGGATCTCTAGGTTTGTATTTTCAGCTGTTGATTTTTCAAATACTTTTTTCAGTTCACTCCTGTTTTCTTCTTCCAAAATCCAATTATACATATATTTGGCCATTCAAAATTGTCCTACAGCTCACTGATGATCTGTTCTTTATTTATCTTTTTTCTCTGCTTCACTTTAGGTAGTTTATTAATACATCAGGTTCACTACTCTTTATCTCTAGTGTCTAATGTTCTTAATTCCATCTGTGGATTTTCTTAGACATTGGGGTTTTCATTTCTGCAGGTTTGTTTGAGGTCCTTTTTTATACCTCCCATGTACCTTCTTAACATGGTAATGCTGTCTATCTTTTTTTTTTTCTTTTTTGCAGTTTTCTGGCCGGGGCTGGGTTTGAACCCGCCACCTCTAGTATATGGGGCCGGCGCCCCACTCCTTTGAGCCACAGGCACCGCCCATCTATCTTTTTGATCTAAAATACCTATTTCAATGCACTTGTCTGCAAATTCTGTCTTCTGGTTCATTTCTGGACTTGTTTCTTTTGATTTTTTTTAATCCTAATTATGAATCATATTTTTCTACTTCTTCCCATGATTGGTAACTTTTTATTGGGTGATAGACATTTTGAATTTTGTTTTGCTGAATGATAGAATTTTTTTTTTTTGTATGCCTGTAAATATAGGTATGAGATAAAATTAAATCTGGGAACAGTTTGATCCTTTCTAGATTTACTTCAAAATTTTGTTAGGGAGACCAGAGAAGCTTTCACTCTAGGGTTGACTTGACATCATTACTGAGGCAGTACCTTTCTGAATATCTAACCGAATGCTGCAGGTATTGTGAGGTTTCTTGAACTGGTCCAGCCTTCTGTGGTCCAGGAATTGTTCTGCTTGTTTCTTTATGGATTTTCCCAGCTTTAGGTAGTTATTTCACATACATAGCTCTGATCATTCAGCTAAAGAATTGCATAGATCGCTAAGTAACTCTCGATGTATAGTTCTTTCCTCTCTGGTTCTCTGCCTGTGACTTCTAGCCTCCTTTGCCTCCTCAAATGTTCAACTGTGTCTTCTCAAGGAGATTACCAGGCTCTGTGGGGATTCCTCCTTCCTGGGCTATAGCCTTGAACCCTGTCTAGGCATTAAGCCAGGGTAATTGTAGGATTCTTATTTATTTCCCTTTTCTTAAGGATCACTGTTCTGTGCTGCCTGTTGTCTTGTGTCTGAAAACTGTTTTTTCATATTTATTTTAGTTATTTAAGGTTCGATCCACTCTATCTTACTCCATCATTACCTGATACAGAAAACTGACTTTTGTGTTCTTTCATTTGTTACTGGAATAAATCCTTCATTATTCTTTCTCACAGGGACTAAAGGAGATAATATATGTGAAAAATATGTTATGGATGATAAAGTGCAAAGTACTCCACAGGTGTTCATCTCTGCCACTGCCTAGGAGATAGCTTCATTTTCCTGTAGTTGCAGACGTTCTGTATAGAACTAAGACCTAACTGGCTAAAGGATGGAGGTGTTATTTCTGAAAAACTGCCTCTGCCCCTATGCATACCAGTGTGT